>QTSX02006577.1:0-167511 GCA_014839935.2 Entomophthora muscae
CGTAGCCCACCATTCCTAGGAACATGCAGAGTTACAACTTGTCCTTGGTTTGCGGCGTTTTGCAGATGGCCTGTATCTTCTGACTGTCAGGTTTGATACCGTTTTTTGAGACAATGTGTCCAAGGAAAGGTAGTTGTTTGCCAAAGAACTGGCATTTGGAGGGTTTAGCTAGCAGCTTGTATTGTGCCAGGGTAGCAAAGACTGCTTCCGGGTCCTTGTGGTGTTGCTCCACCAAGGTACTGTAGACAATAATGTTGTCCAGATAGACCAAGGTGTGTGTGCTTATATGGGGGGCAAACACCTTGTTCATGAAGGTCACAAAGGTTGAGGGGGGCGTTAATCATGCCAAAATTAAGTATCACACATTTTTATGAGCCATACTTTGTCCAAAAGGCCATCTTGGGGATATCTTCCTTTTTAATACGGATCTGGTTGCATCCTGTGGTTAGGTCAATCTTGGAGAAGACTGTGGCGCCGCCCAGGGCATCAAAGAGGTTGTCAATGAGTGGTAGTGGGTAACAATTTTTGGTGGTAACTTCATTAAGGGCTTGGTAATTTGTGACCAGGCGCAGGGTGCCATCCTTCTTGGACACAAAGAAGACAGCAACTCCAAAGGGGGATTGTGAGGGACAAATAAGTCCCTTCTCCAATGCCTCTTTAAGGTAGGCGCGTAAGGTGTTGTCTTCATTTGGGGTCAGGCAATAGATAGGACGCGCTTTAGGTACAGCCCCTTTGAGTTGGATGGAGTGTTGAATGTGTTTCTCAGGGGGCAACCCAGGTAGAGCTTCCTTGAAGATTTCTGGATGGTGGGCCACAATTTTGCAATCCTGAGGCATGGAGGTATCTTGGTGATCCTTGAAGTGTATGATCTTGTACTGGCAGGAATCCCAGTCAATTGCCTTCAGGTTTTTCTTTTTGTCCAGGGTCTCTGTGATGCGCACAAAGACGTGGTTGTGTAGGAGTTGGTCCACTGAGTCAGGGTAGATCTGGTGGTTGATACCTTCACACTTGATGGTCAATACCAAGGTTGCCCAGTCTATGTGGGGGTTGTTCCTTTGCAATCTTTCCAGACCCAGTATGATGTCAAACTTTGGAAATTCAATGACTGGACCTTAAATGGTGGAGTGTAGATTCTTGAGCATGACAGAGAAGGGGGTGGTCTCCCTTGTCACAGCAATGTGGTGTTCATCAGCTAAAACCACGTTTTTAATCCGCAAAGGATTAGTGGTTAACTTGAACTTGTCCATGAAGCTGCTGTTAACTAAGGTTTGATCTGCGCCTGAGTCCAGGAGTGCCAAGCCTGTGTAACTGCAAAATCAGAAAGAGTAGGACATCAGTTTATTGGGGTGTTTGGCAATGGTGTAGAGAACCGGGTCCTCCAAGGACACTTGGATCATTGGACACTGGTCCATGTCCTTGGGGCAGTACTCATTGGTGGGCAATTCAGGAGTTGTGCTAGGAGAGCTTGGCTTGCTTAATGCTCTCACTGGGCTTTTCCCTTGTCCTGGTTGCCCTGTGTTGCCATGATGCGGAAATGGGTACAGTTTGACTGACCATTGTTCCTGTTTCCATGTCCATTTGAGCCTGTGGGCAATGGTTTGCATTATTGCTGTTGCTTCCAGGGGGTGGTCAACTGGAACAGCCAGCTGGTTGAGAGTCTTTAGGTCTTTCTTGTTTCCCAGTTTTTGCCTTATGGAGAGTGTTGGATGTTTGTTCTGCCTTCTCCACTTTGCAATATAGGCTCTGTAAATTGGTCACTTGGTCCAGGATCACATGTCTCATTACGTGCAACTTGAGGGTGTTGTAGTATGCCATGCCCTGCCCCAAAGGGAAGGCTTTTTAGGGTTTATTATGTTTAGTATTTTTGCTCAGTTTTGATTTTTCAGTATTTTAATATTTGAAATTTTGAATTGAAAGTTAATATTTAAGTATTTTAAGTTTATTACCTTGTTTTTGATGCCATTTGCATTTGAATTGTTGTTGTTGTTTGCTCTGTTGTTTGCTATTACTTTTATATATATTTCTACTTTAAAGTTAGAATATTTTCACTATCACTTACCTTTCAAATTCCTTCTTATGTTATTGCTGCTCTCCCCAGTTTCCACGTGCTGATCTGCAACTTCTGCTGGGTTTTGTTGTCTCCTTTCTTTCCTAGGTTACCTCCAAACTTCTCCAGTTGCTCCTCTTCTTGGCTGCTCTCCTGATGATCAAACCCAACTGAAAAGGCCTTTTTCTTCTATAAATAAAAAGCTTTTGAAGAGTAGGCTTTAAGCCAAAATTCTAAGTGATTTCTTCCCTTCAATCTTTTACAATTTTTAAACTTGAGATCTTAATTTCTAGAAATTTATACATTTTTATTAAATTCATTTTTAAGTTTAGCCTTTTCTTTTCTTAAATCAAATTGAACTTGTAAAACAACAAGCCTTAGTCTTGTTGTATCCATTGTTTTCCCTTAAGAAATCTTTCAATAGCTATATGTATCAATTTGCTGATGGAGAATATCCTAATATTGATATTCCCTTAGTTACAAACAGTTCACTATTGGACACTTTATTTATATTTTTTTGCTTAGGATTCTTACACTCTATTACTCCATTTGTGACACAATATAGGCTTTTAGCAGATTTCTGTAAGATTATCTTACAGACAGTGCCTACGTTTTTATATATTTTAAATTTGAATCCTAATGCCTTTCACACTCTAGTCTATAACCTTGCATCATTATGGGCAAGACCTTAAATTATTTGGCTTCTCATGGGATTGACCCAGGCAATACTTTTTCCATCTCTTCTATCATCTTTTTAGCCTTGTTTCTCTCTGTTATTATTGTAACTTTGTTATCTCTAGTAGTTTTTTTACTTGGTTGGTTATATGATAAGGTTTTTGTAATAAGGAGGAGCATACCCCTACTACCTACACCAATCAAACAGTAGTTCTCAATACCTTAGCTCATAGTTTGCCACCCCCTAGTATTTTTAACACTTTAGCTTATGCACAGGCCCACTTTACTTCTTACGGATCTGAATTCTCCACCAACTCCCAGAAGGTCCTTTATCTTGCAGAGAAGCTCACCAGTCACTACAGAGATTGGTTTAGCTCTCACTCAATTCTCAACCCAGGTATTCTCCAGAGCTATGACCTCTTTGTCAGTTTGCTACTATCTTTCTCTGGAGAAGACAAAGAGTCATCCACTCTCTCTGCTTCCTGTTTTGCAGGTATCACCCAAGGTTTGCTCCCACTAGGCAAATACAACCGGAAGTTTTGCTCTCTTCAGTCAAGACTACAAGCCTCTGACGCTGAGGCTTGTAGCTTCTACAAGTTAGGCCTCAACAGATTGCTCCAGGAATTTTTGGCCTACCAAAACCTTCCCAACAAACTAGAACCTCTTATCAGAGAGGTGGTTAAGTAGAACCAAAAATACCTTTCCTCAAAAACACCTCCTTCTTCTAACTTATCCCCTGCAGCTTGGTTGTTTGTACCAGACAAGGTACCACTTCCTTCAAACCCTCCACCTGGCACTGAGCCAAAGTCTGGGGGAGGTTTCTGCCTTACTGCCAAGGAAGTCCTTAGAAGAAGGAACAATAACCTTTGCTCCTACTGTGGATCAAAAGACCATCTCCTACCAGCCTGCCCTCTCTCCAAGTGTTCCTCCTTTGTCAACAAGAGCTCCACTCTCACTTCTCTTTCCCTTATTGACACTTCCAAGTCATCTACTTTATTGGTAACTATTCATGGACCTTTGGGAAAGATCAAGGTCCTTGCTCTTCTTGATACTGGCGCCAATGCCAACTTCATTGAGGAGAAACTTGCTAAACTAATTGGACTCTCTGCTTTCAGTTTCCTTGACATTAAGGTGGGAAACAGCACTATCATTAGTGCCACACCTATCCTCCAACCTTTCACCATTGACTTTTAGGGCTCTCCATTCCACGTCACATGTAACTCCTCTCCCAACTTATCCTTCCTGTTCATCCTTGGATTCCCATGGTTGAGAAAGTCCTTGCTTAACTTTGATCACCCAAACCACAAAATTTCATTTACATGCAATGACGTTGTCATATTGCTTCCCCTTGTATCTGGTACTCTTTGTCCAATTCCCTCCAAGTTGAACCTGACTACCATCTCTAGTGCAATCTTGGATACTCTTTCCTCTAAGGACAAGGATGGATTACCTTATTGTTACTATGACTTCAAGGATCACTTTAGCAAAGAAGAATGTAATCTGCTACCTCCCCATAGGCCCTACAATATTCAGATAAACCTTAAACCAGGCACCACTCCTCCCTGGGGAAGGCTTATTCCTCTCTCTGACGCAGACAATACTTTACTAAAGAACTACATCAATGAAGAACTCTCCAAGGGTTTCATCTCTCAATCCACGTCCCCATGCTCCTCTCCCATCTTCTTTGTTGGTAAATCAGATGGCTCTAAGCGCCCTTGTGTAGACTATAGAGCCCTCAATAATATCACAATCAAGGATAGATGCCCTATTCCCTCTGCTGAGGCTTTGACCAATTGCCTTGTAGGTAGTTCTGTATACACTAAAATTGACCTCCAAAGCGCTTTCAACCAGATCAGAGTCTCCCCTGGCCACAAATGGAAGACCACGTTCCGTACCCCATTTGGTTTATACAAGTACAATGTAATGCCCTTTGGTTTATGTAACGCTCCGTCAACCTTTCAGGCCTTAATGAATGAGGCACTTCTTCTATTCCTTAACAAGTTTGTTGTTGTCTACCTTGACAATATTCTTATATACTCCTCTTCCATTGACAATCATGTCACCCACGTCTGCCAGGTACTCCAGAGACTTTGAGACTACAACCTGTTTGCAAAATCTTTCAAGTTCTCATTCTTTTGCACTGAGGTCTATTTCCTTGGCTACGTTGTCACCCAAAACAGTTTTGCTATCTCTCCTAGCAAGGTGGATGCTATCCAAAGCTGTCCTGTTCCCAAAACCCACTCCCAACTTTGTGATTTCCTTGTATTGACAAACTATTTCCATAAGTTTGTGGAAATTTTTTCTTCTTTAGTTTTGCCTCTCACTACCCTTACTTCTCCTTCCGTTCCTTTTGTCTAGACACCTGAGGCTCAGCTTGTGTTTGAGGCTACCAAGGCCGTCTTTGTCTCCACACCTGTCCTTCTGATGCCTGATCCTTCCAAACCCTTCTTGGTTGAGACTGATGCCAGTGACTATGCTGTTGGCGGTGTTCTCCTTCAGCTTGGGGGATGGGATGCAACACTGTTGTCAATACCGCTATTCACTGTGTTTTGATTTTGCCTTTGGTGGGCTATTTTGAGGACAAATTGCTCGCTTTTGCTTTCTCCTCTCAAAATGAGTTAATGACTGAATCAGGAAATACAATTGTTTGGTTTCTTGATCCTGCACAACTCACTTGCCTCACTAGTGCTGGTGGCAAGTGATCTTACTGTCCATGTAATGTTTTGTGGTAAAGCTACACAGTATATATTCCCAATCTTTATACCCAATAAAATTTAAGTTCTATTCACATTTTTGACTTGTTTCTTCTGTACTTCCGCGCCTCTCTCTAGCCACAACTAGTAGAGATTATTCTTCCAGGGCCGCAAGGTAAACGCATTTGCCTTCCCTGTCATCTAACCGAGACTTAGTACAAATCCAATCCTAAGGTTAGGATTTCCCGTTGTGTGTCTGTGCCGCGTCTCAGAACACAACAAAAATGGTGCTCACTACAGGGGCTGTAAGCCCCTTGTTTACCCTTTGTATCCACGTTTTCAGGTCCTTTGCCTCTGCCTATACAAGAGTCAACTTCACCTGAAATAACCAGTCCTCCCATTGAGGAAGATATTACCAACCAGCCTATTACCCCCACTATACTGAACCTTGGGAATAGTCCCTGCCTAGTTGCTTACCCCATGGGTACCCCTGACTTGGACCAAGTCATGGTGATAGCCCTTGGGATAGCCCGTGAAGGAGCCATTCCTTGCCTTCAGTTGCAGTTCAGTCGGGCTGAATACTACAAATTAATTGTGGCTCCTCAATTTCCACATCATCTCCTCTCAGCAGCTGGCTCTGCTGAGCACTTACTATTGTCCTTTGTGCAGCCTGCCTTGGCCCACCATAAAATGGTGTTGGGGCTCAACGTCCAAGAAATCTTGTCTCTGCAAGCTGCGGTTACTCATCACTGGGACCAGTTTGCTGCCTATCAACAGTGGATTCATTCCCTGTTTTCATTGGTATCTGACAATCAACGCAACTCTGTCACCTCCCAGACCTGTTTGTTTAATTCTATTGAACAAATGCGCCAGTCTATCCCTGAATACATGAGAGAATGTTTACATGAGTTTCACCAGATAGAACAACCCTGGCGAGCTCAGGTGGATTCCACCTTAAATGCTTATCTCACTGACTTTGAGCAACTTGTGCAACAGCTCAATGCCTTCAGTACATATTCCTTTGAGCAGCTACAGCAGGTAGCGGACTTTGCTGCTAGCGGCCTTAATGAACTCAGTACTGCATTTGAGCAAGAAAGAGCGGCCACCACTGCTACCATAGCCAAACTCCAGAGCCAAGTAAATGAACTATCTATGCCCAAGCCAGATGTTCCGCCCTCTCCCCCTTCTGATGACTTGGTGGATAGGGAGCATATAATATGGGATGCCATTCAAGAACTATGTTTGACTACTTGCAGTCAGGGTCATCCTGCTGAGGCGCCTCAACCTGACCCCCAGGTTCTTGAACTGACTATCCAAATTGCGGAGCTACAGCAAGAACTTGCTGCCCTATGTGGAATGATGGCAACTGCTGCTAGTCCAGTTGGGGTTGTTGATGAGGATGGTTGCTGCCCTGGTTTATCTGGAGCACCTTGAATCCAATGTGCTAGGGAATTAATTGCCTTAGCTAACAAGGTGGATCAATTGAAGCGGGACCACACTGAGCTGGATAGAGATGTACAAGAAATGAATGAAGTAATCAAATCTGTGAATGATAGATTTGCCCCTTGCCTCTTTGTGGGGCCATCCCTTACTTCACGTCTGGCTGAACTCTCCACAATAGTGACCACCCAAGGTCAACGCTTAGATACTACTGCACAACAGACCACTCAAGCTGTCAATACTGGGGCCCGCGCTGTTGAGACTCTTAACACCCTTGAAGAAAGTGTTTGCCAGCTATGGGCTAGATAGCCCCCCTCAGAATCTGAGGCAGAGTTTTCCCTGTGTATAAACGTACTTGATAGAAACAATGGTGGCCCAAATCCCAAAACTCACTTCAAGCCTATCTTTAAGCAAGTCTTTGACCCCAGAACCTCAACCATTGTAGCTTTCCTAACTATCTATGAAACTGCCATGCAACAAGCCTCAGATGAAGTCAAGAAGAAACACATTCTGACCTGTCTACACCCGACCTCCCAAGAGGTAGTTGTGCCAGAACTATCCTCCATTGAGACGTGGGAAGATATGAAGCAGCTTCTGATTGATGAGTTTGGTGGTGACCTTAGCCTGGAAGTAAAGAAGGATGCCTTCATGCATATTGCTTTTAAGCCTAAAGAGACACTAGCCAAGTTTTCAGACAGGTTCTACATGGAAGGACAGCAACTGATTACAAGCAGACAGTTGACAGCCCATGAAGCCTACATGGCTTGCGCTCAAGCCCTCAAAGTTAACCAACTTCTGTGCCTTCACTTCAAAGTCTATAAGGCTATGCTTTCCTCTATGAAGAGCATAGCCTTATAGACTTTGAAGTGAAGGCACAGAAGTTGGTTAACTTTGAGGGCTTGAGCGCAAGCCATGTAGGCTTCATGGGCTGTCAACTGTCTGCTTGTAATCAGTTGCTGTCCTTCCATGTAGAACCTGTCTGAAAACTTGGCTAGTGTCTCTTTAGGCTTAAAAGCAATATGCATGAAGGCATCCTTCTTTACTTCCAGGCTAAGGTCACCACCAAACTCATCAATCAGAAGCTGCTTCATATCTTCCCACGTCTCAATGGAGGATAGTTCTGGCACAACTACCTCTTGGGAGGTCGGGTGTAGACAGGTCAGAATGTGTTTCTTCTTGACTTCATCTGAGGCTTGTTGCATGGCAGTTTCATAGATAGTTAGGAAAGCTACAATGGTTGAGGTTCTGGGGTCAAAGACTTGCTTAAAGATAGGCTTGAAGTGAGTTTTGGGATTTGGGCCACCATTGTTTCTATCAAGTACGTTTATACACAGGGAAAACTCTGCCTCAGATTCTGAGGGGGGCTATCTAGCCCATAGCTGGCAAACACTTTCTTCAAGGGTGTTAAGAGTCTCAACAGCGCGGGCCCCAGTATTGACAGCTTGAGTGGTCTGTTGTGCAGTAGTATCTAAGCGTTGACCTTGGGTGGTCACTATTGTGGAGAGTTCAGCCAGACGTGAAGTAAGGGATGGCCCCACAAAGAGGCAAGGGGCAAATCTATCATTCACAGATTTGATTACTTCATTCATTTCTTGTACATCTCTATCCAGCTCAGTGTGGTCCCGCTTCAATTGATCCACCTTGTTAGCTAAGGCAATTAATTCCCTAGCACATTGGATTCAAGGTGCTCCAGATAAACCAGGGCAGCAACCATCCTCATCAACAACCCCAACTGGACTAGCAGCAGTTGCCATCATTCCACATAGGGCAGCAAGTTCTTGCTGTAGCTCCGCAATTTGGATAGTCAGTTCAAGAACCTGGGGGTCAGGTTGAGGCGCCTCAGCAGGATGACCCTGACTGCAAGTAGTCAAACATAGTTCTTGAATGGCATCCCATATTATATGCTCCCTATCCACCAAGTCATCAGAAGGGGGGAGAGGGCGGAACATCTGGCTTGGGCATAGATAGTTCATTTACTTGGCTCTGGAGTTTGGCTATGGTAGCAGTGGTGGCCGCTCTTTCTTGCTCAAATGCAGTACTGAGTTCATTAAGGCCGCTAGCAGCAAAGTCCGCTACCTGCTGTAGCTGCTCAAAGGAATATGTACTGAAGGCATTGAGCTGTTGCACAAGTTGCTCAAAGTCAGTGAGATAAGCATTTAAGGTGGAATCCACCTGAGCTCGCCAGGGTTGTTCTATCTGGTGAAACTCATGTAAACATTCTCTCATGTATTCAGGGATAGACTGGCGCATTTGTTCAATAGAATTAAACAAACAGGTCTGGGAGGTGACAGAGTTGCGTTGATTGTCAGATACCAATGAAAACAGGGAATGAATCCACTGTTGATAGGCAGCAAACTGGTCCCAGTGATGAGTAACCGCAGCTTGCAGAGACAAGATTTCTTGGACGTTGAGCCCCAACACCATTTTATGGTGGGCCAAGGCAGGCTGCACAAAGGACAATAGTAAGTGCTCAGCAGAGCCAGCTGCTGAGAGGAGATGATGTGGAAATTGAGGAGCCACAATTAATTTGTAGTATTCAGCCCGACTGAACTGCAACTGAAGGCAAGGAATGGCTCCTTCACGGGCTATCCCAAGGGCTATCACCATGACTTGGTCCAAGTCAGGGGTACCCATGGGGTAAGCAACTAGGCAGGGACTATTCCCAAGGTTCAGTATAGTGGGGGTAATAGGCTGGTTGGTAATATCTTCCTCAATGGGAGGACTGGTTATTTCAGGTGAAGTTGACTCTTGTATAGGCAGAGGCAAAGGACCTGAAAACGTGGATACAAAGGGTAAACAAGGGGCTTACAGCCCCTGTAGTGAGCACCATTTTTGTTGTGTTCTGAGACGCGGCACAGACACACAACGGGAAATCCTAACCTTAGGATTGGATTTGTACTAAGTCTCGGTTAGATGACAGGGAAGGCAAATGCGTTTACCTTGCGGCCCTGGAAGAATAATCTCTACTAGTTGTGGCTAGAGAGAGGCGCGGAAGTACAGAAGAAACAAGTCAAAAATGTGAATAGAACTTAAATTTTATTGGGTATAAAGATTGGGAATATATACTGTGTAGCTTTACCACAAAACATTACATGGACAGTAAGATCACTTGCCACCAGCACTAGTGAGGCAAGTGAGTTGTGCAGGATCAAGAAACCAAACAATTGTATTTCCTGATTCAGTCATTAACTCATTTTGAGAGGAGAAAGCAAAAGCGAGCAATTTGTCCTCAAAATAGCCCACCAAAGGCAAAATCAAAACACAGTGAATAGCGGTATTGACAACAGTGTTGCATCCCATCCCCCAAGCTGAAGGAGAACACCGCCAACAGCATAGTCACTGGCATCAGTCTCAACCAAGAAGGGTTTGGAAGGATCAGGCATCAGAAGGACAGGTGTGGAGACAAAGACGGCCTTGGTAGCCTCAAACACAAGCTGAGCCTCAGGTGTCTAGACAAAAGGAACGGAAGGAGAAGTAAGGGTAGTGAGAGGCAAAACTAAAGAAGAAAAAATTTCCACAAACTTATGGAAATAGTTTGTCAATACAAGGAAATCACAAAGTTGGGAGTGGGTTTTGGGAACAGGACAGCTTTGGATAGCATCCACCTTGCTAGGAGAGATAGCAAAACTGTTTTGGGTGACAACGTAGCCAAGGAAATAGACCTCAGTGCAAAAGAATGAGAACTTGAAAGATTTTGCAAACAGGTTGTAGTCTCAAAGTCTCTGGAGTACCTGGCAGACGTGGGTGACATGATTGTCAATGGAAGAGGAGTATATAAGAATATTGTCAAGGTAGACAACAACAAACTTGTTAAGGAATAGAAGAAGTGCCTCATTCATTAAGGCCTGAAAGGTTGACGGAGCGTTACATAAACCAAAGGGCATTACATTGTACTTGTATAAACCAAATGGGGTACGGAACGTGGTCTTCCATTTGTGGCCAGGGGAGACTCTGATCTGGTTGAAAGCGCTTTGGAGGTCAATTTTAGTGTATACAGAACTACCTACAAGGCAATTGGTCAAAGCCTCAGCAGAGGGAATAGGGCATCTATCCTTGATTGTGATATTATTGAGGGCTCTATAGTCTACACAAGGGCGCTTAGAGCCATCTGATTTACCAACAAAGAAGATGGGAGAGGAGCATGGGGACGTGGATTGAGAGATGAAACCCTTGGAGAGTTCTTCATTGATGTAGTTCTTTAGTAAAGTATTGTCTGCGTCAGAGAGAGGAATAAGCCTTCCCCAGGGAGGAGTGGTGCCTGGTTTAAGGTTTATCTGAATATTGTAGGGCCTATGGGGAGGTAGCAGATTACATTCTTCTTTGCTAAAGTGATCCTTGAAGTCATAGTAACAATAAGGTAATCCATCCTTGTCCTTAGAGGAAAGAGTATCCAAGATTGCACTAGAGATGGTAGTCAGGTTCAACTTGGAGGGAATTGGACAAAGAGTACCAGATACAAGGGGAAGCAATATGACAACGTCATTGCATGTAAATGAAATTTTGTGGTTTGGGTGATCAAAGTTAAGCAAGGACTTTCTCAACCATGGGAATCCAAGGATGAACAGGAAGGATAAGTTGGGAGAGGAGTTACATGTGACGTGGAATGGAGAGCCCTAAAAGTCAATGGTGAAAGGTTGGAGGATAGGTGTGGCACTAATGATAGTGCTGTTTCCCACCTTAATGTCAAGGAAACTGAAAGCAGAGAGTCCAATTAGTTTAGCAAGTTTCTCCTCAATGAAGTTGGCATTGGCGCCAGTATCAAGAAGAGCAAGGACCTTGATCTTTCCCAAAGGTCCATGAATAGTTACCAATAAAGTAGATGACTTGGAAGTGTCAATAAGGGAAAGAGAAGTGAGAGTGGAGCTCTTGTTGACAAAGGAGGAACACTTGGAGAGAGGGCAGGCTGGTAGGAGATGGTCTTTTGATCCACAGTAGGAGCAAAGGTTATTGTTCCTTCTTCTAAGGACTTCCTTGGCAGTAAGGCAGAAACCTCCCCCAGACTTTGGCTCAGTGCCAGGTGGAGGGTTTGAAGGAAGTGGTACCTTGTCTGGTACAAACAACCAAGCTGCAGGGGATAAGTTAGAAGAAGGAGGTGTTTTTGAGGAAAGGTATTTTTGGTTCTACTTAACCACCTCTCTGATAAGAGGTTCTAGTTTGTTGGGAAGGTTTTGGTAGGCCAAAAATTCCTGGAGCAATCTGTTGAGGCCTAACTTGTAGAAGCTACAAGCCTCAGCGTCAGAGGCTTGTAGTCTTGACTGAAGAGAGCAAAACTTCCGGTTGTATTTGCCTAGTGGGAGCAAACCTTGGGTGATACCTGCAAAACAGGAAGCAGAGAGAGTGGATGACTCTTTGTCTTCTCCAGAGAAAGATAGTAGCAAACTGACAAAGAGGTCATAGCTCTGGAGAATACCTGGGTTGAGAATTGAGTGAGAGCTAAACCAATCTCTGTAGTGACTGGTGAGCTTCTCTGCAAGATAAAGGACCTTCTGGGAGTTGGTGGAGAATTCAGATCCGTAAGAAGTAAAGTGGGCCTGTGCATAAGCTAAAGTGTTAAAAATACTAGGGGGTGGCAAACTATGAGCTAAGGTATTGAGAACTACTGTTTGATTGGTGTAGGTAGTAGGGGTATGCTCCTCCTTATTACAAAAAACCTTATCATATAACCAACCAAGTAAAAAAACTACTAGAGATAACAAAGTTACAATAATAACAGAGAGAAACAAGGCTAAAAAGATGATAGAAGAGATGGAAAAAGTATTGCCTGGGTCAATCCCATGAGAAGCCAAATAATTTAAGGTCTTGCCCATAATGATGCAAGGTTATAGACTAGAGTGTGAAAGGCATTAGGATTCAAATTTAAAATATATAAAAACGTAGGCACTGTCTGTAAGATAATCTTACAGAAATCTGCTAAAAGCCTATATTGTGTCACAAATGGAGTAATAGAGTGTAAGAATCCTAAGCAAAAAATATAAATAAAGTGTCCAATAGTGAACTGTTTGTAACTAAGGGAATATCAATATTAGGATATTCTCCATCAGCAAATTGATACATATAGCTATTGAAAGATTTCTTAAGGGAAAACAATGGATACAACAAGACTAAGGCTTGTTGTTTTACAAGTTCAATTTGATTTAAGAAAAGAAAAGGCTAAACTTAAAAATGAATTTAATAAAAATGTATAAATTTCTAGAAATTAAGATCTCAAGTTTAAAAATTGTAAAAGATTGAAGGGAAGAAATCACTTAGAATTTTGGCTTAAAGCCTACTCTTCAAAAGCTTTTTATTTATAGAAGAAAAAGGCCTTTTCAGTTGGGTTTGATCATCAGGAGAGCAGCCAAGAAGAGGAGCAACTGGAGAAGTTTGGAGGTAACCTAGGAAAGAAAGGAGACAACAAAACCCAGCAGAAGTTGCAGATCAGCACGTGGAAACTGGGGAGAGCAGCAATAACATAAGAAGGAATTTGAAAGGTAAGTGATAGTGAAAATATTCTAACTTTAAAGTAGAAATATATATAAAAGTAATAGCAAACAACAGAGCAAACAACAACAACAATTCAAATGCAAATGGCATCAAAAACAAGGTAATAAACTTAAAATACTTAAATATTAACTTTCAATTCAAAATTTCAAATATTAAAATACTGAAAAATCAAAACTGAGCAAAAATACTAAACATAATAAACCCTAAAAAGCCTTCCCTTTGGGGCAGGGCATGGCATACTACAACACCCTCAAGTTGCACGTAATGAGACATGTGATCCTGGACCAAGTGACCAATTTACAGAGCCTATATTGCAAAGTGGAGAAGGCAGAACAAACATCCAACACTCTCCATAAGGCAAAAACTGGGAAACAAGAAAGACCTAAAGACTCTCAACCAGCTGGCTGTTCCAGTTGACCACCCCCTGGAAGCAACAGCAATAATGCAAACCATTGCCCACAGGCTCAAATGGACATGGAAACAGGAACAATGGTCAGTCAAACTGTACCCATTTCCGCATCATGGCAACACAGGGCAACCAGGACAAGGGAAAAGCCCAGTGAGAGCATTAAGCAAGCCAAGCTCTCCTAGCACAACTCCTGAATTGCCCACCAATGAGTACTGCCCCAAGGACATGGACCAGTGTCCAATGATCCAAGTGTCCTTGGAGGACCCGGTTCTCTACACCATTGCCAAACACCCCAATAAACTGATGTCCTACTCTTTCTGATTTTGCAGTTACACAGGCTTGGCACTCCTGGACTCAGGCGCAGATCAAACCTTAGTTAACAGCAGCTTCATGGACAAGTTCAAGTTAACCACTAATCCTTTGCGGATTAAAAACGTGGTTTTAGCTGATGAACACCACATTGCTGTGACAAGGGAGACCACCCCCTTCTCTGTCATGCTCAAGAATCTACACTCCACCATTTAAGGTCCAGTCATTGAATTTCCAAAGTTTGACATCATACTGGGTCTGGAAAGATTGCAAAGGAACAACCCCCACATAGACTGGGCAACCTTGGTATTGACCATCAAGTGTGAAGGTATCAACCACCAGATCTACCCTGACTCAGTGGACCAACTCCTACACAACCACGTCTTTGTGCGCATCACAGAGACCCTGGACAAAAAGAAAAACCTGAAGGCAATTGACTGGGATTCCTGCCAGTACAAGATCATACACTTCAAGGATCACCAAGATACCTCCATGCCTCAGGATTGCAAAATTGTGGCCCACCATCCAGAAATCTTCAAGGAAGCTCTACCTGGGTTGCCCCCTGAGAAACACATTCAACACTCCATCCAACTCAAAGGGGCTGTACCTAAAGCGCGTCCTATCTATTGCCTGACCCCAAATGAAGACAACACCTTACGCGCCTACCTTAAAGAGGCATTGGAGAAGGGACTTATTTGTCCCTCACAATCCCCCTTTGGAGTTGCTGTCTTCTTTGTGTCCAAGAAGGATGGCACCCTGCGCCTGGTCACAAATTACCAAGCCCTTAATGAAGTTACCACCAAAAATTGTTACCCACTACCACTCATTGACAACCTCTTTGATGCCCTGGGCGGCGCCACAGTCTTCTCCAAGATTGACCTAACCACAGGATGCAACCAGATCCGTATTAAAAAGGAAGATATCCCCAAGATGGCCTTTTGGACAAAGTATGGCTCATAAAAATGTGTGATACTTAATTTTGGCATGATTAACGCCCCCTCAACCTTTGTGACCTTCATGAACAAGGTGTTTGCCCCCCATATAAGCACACACACCTTGGTCTATCTGGACAACATTATTGTCTACAGTACCTTGGTGGAGCAACACCACAAGGACCCGGAAGCAGTCTTTGCTACCCTGGCACAATACAAGCTGCTAGCTAAACCCTCCAAATGCCAGTTCTTTGGCAAACAACTACCCTTCCTTGGACACATTGTCTCAAAAAACGGTATCAAACCTGACAGTCAGAAGATACAGGCCATCTGCAAAACGCCGCAAACCAAGGACAAGTTGTAACTCTGCATGTTCCTAGGAATGGTGGGCTACGTATGCTGCTTCATACCTGACTGCAGCGTCTTGACTGCCCCTCTATCCACCATAACTGGCGCCAAATCCAAGTTTGTATGGACCCCCAACGCAATCTCTGTTTCAGACATTTCAAGGAGAAACTCACAACAGCGCCTATCCTACTGTACCCCAAACAAGATAGGGAATACCAGATGGAAACAGACGCCTCAGATGCATACATTGGGGGTATTACAAATCAAAAACAATAGTGGTGACTTCCTACCTGTAGCCTACAAATTGCAAAAATTGACAGACAGCAAGCACCAATACCCTATCCACAACAAGGAGTTGTTGGCCATCACACACTGCCTAGTCAAATGGCGTTGTTATCTAGAGCAACAGGAGGAATTCACAGCGTTGACCAACCACAAGTTGCTTATATATTTCAAAACTCAAGCAAATCTGTCTTGTTGCCAAGCTTGCTGGATAGAACTCTTAGAGAGATTCAATATGCTCATACAGTACAAACCTGGTCCAGAACTTGCCATGGCAGACGCACTATTGCGTCTGTACGTCCTGGCTACGCAAGGGAAAAATGAGCTTGACCCAGACTGGCCTCTCCTGGTACTTCAAACAAAATATGAAGGGTTTCCCCCCCGGCACCACAGATGTAACAAAGGAAACAGTTATTAAGAATGAACACCTATTTGCAGATGTGTACGGGACCTTACATAAAAAAATGTCCAATGGGACCACCATCCTATACATTCCCACTCACCAGTGAGTGGACACCATCCTCTGTTACCATAGGGACCTAGGACACACAAAAAGTTGTAACCTCTACAAATTCCTCAAACATAAGGCATGGTGGCCAACCCTGTATCAGGATGTCTAAGAAGTATTAGAACAATGCAAAGTATGCAAAAAGTTTGCAAGTAGTGAGACACCACCTAAGTCAGTACTGCCTATCCGCATACAACTACCCTTCAAAGTATTGGCTCTTGACATTGTAGGCCCTATGCCAGGAAAACACAACAAAAAGAAATATATCATTACAGAAATAGATTTTTCCACCCGCTGGCCAGTGGCCCAAGCAGCAAAAACACACCAGTAATGATATACATTGATTCATAGGAAAGGAAATCATCAGCAAGTTCAGAAAGCCAGAACTCCTGATAACCAATGGAGGCAAGGAATTGACCTATGAAGATACCAACATGTACCTCACAAAGAACAGGGTCAAGCACACGGTAACAACACCCTATCACCCTCAGGCCAATGGACGTGTGGAACAACTAAATGGCAGCCTTGTGCAAGCCTTAGCCAAACTCACTGCCAGGAGACCTGAGGACTGGTATAGACAATTATCAACTGTGTTACTTGTATGCAGAACTTGTGTGAAAAGATCTACCGGGAAAAGCCCGTTTGAGTTGATATGCAGCACACAGCCCAATATCATTCAGGCATTATCAGGACCCAGGCTGGAAATCCCAAGCCAGGTCTCCCCTTGTTCAAATCCCAAGGTCTTAGCAGCCAACACTGATCAAACAGAGAAAGAAAACAAGCGTCTAGAGAAGACATTTGCCCCCATCCAGAATAGACATGAGGTCAGTGACAAAGTTTGGATCATGAACGTTGACAAGAGTAAACTTCAACCCAAGAAAATAGGCCCAGCAATCATCCTAAAGGTAAACAAAAACAACACTTACCTCATGCAAGGACTTGGGAAACGTAAACAAGACAAGGTCTTGCACCATGATTTCCTGAGACTCTGTAAGGCAAGACAGAAACAATGCAAGACTGCCCTATCCGCCACAGAACAACAGCTAGTGCAGTATGGCGCCCAGGCTCCTGACAACCTCCCTGACAACCTTCCCCCAGAGGAGGCCAATCTTCAGTCAGGGGGTGTCAAAACAGCAGGCTCAACCCGCCAGCAAGGTTCTGAGTAAGCAGGTTTGTGACCCACAATCCAATTATCCAGTCACTCAAAGCCAGACTAGGAAGTCAACTCAAATTACCAAATTCAACAACATCAACAGAAGATGATCCCTTACAGTGGATACCCCGTTTTAGCGCTTGACTTATTACCAGGATCAGGCCACCCCTTCACCATCCCACTGTGTGATCAACACTATCATGTTCCTGTTACCCACAATTCACAATGACTATATAATATCTATCTCCCAATAAAGATTACTATCTAGTTTATAAATATTTTTCCCCTTGTAACTCTACTAAAACAGCACAGTTACAACATAGCTTTATTGTTAGAAAAAGTAAAAATGATAAAGAATGCTCACTTAAATACCCTAAAATGGAGGCTGGAACAGTTAAGTGGCTATTGGGGAATAAGAGGGATTTACATGCATTTATGAGTCAAAATAATTCCTTTTTCATGTGTTGGTAAAGTTGAAGCTTCATAAAACACATAAGAACATAATATGACCAGAGGAACCAGGAATAAGCCACAAGGTTAACCATAATTAAGCGGCTTATTTTCAGAGTATCTGTGACGGTCCACATGTTTGGTGATTTGCAGGCGGGGCTAATGTTGGCCAAGCAAAAGTTTGGTTGTTTGTTGCAGGTAGAGGCAGGCCCGCTAGTAGGTAACATAGGACTACTAGGGTAAGTAAGGCCTGGCTGGTAAGTAACAAAGGACTACCAGAGGCAGATGTTGCCTCCACCCAGTAGAACATATTGGCTGCTTTGGGCTATAGTTCTTCACCTAGCAGGGAACTGTGGCTGCGGAAGGGTGAAGACTGAGATAGCAAGCAGGGAACTTTGTCTGTCTGGGGGGAGAAGGTTTTGGACCCCTGGCGGGTAACGTGGGCTGCCAGGGAGGAGAAGAGCTCTGAGGGCTCTACATATCCTGATACGCTTACAGGAGGTCTGTGAGCAAGCATCCTACCTAACAGACTGGTAGGGTGTCCTTGTTTATGCTCCTATGAGAGCTTTGGGGGAGAACCCAAAGTGAGCATTGGAGGGTATAGATTTGCTTGGAGGTGTCACCAAGGTGGTTTGCTCAGGGAAGCAGCTGCAGAACTTAGTGAGATCAGGCCTCTGGGAAGTAGAGCTAATTACTCTGCAACTGAAAGCTCAGACTTAATCACCTGGGTGAGTAAAGACAACACATAGACATTTATCTATGGTTGAATGACCTAAGTGGAGTGCCACTTGCAAGGGCCCAGTCAAACACCAGTTCAATGTAGACTCATGCCTGGGTCTAGAAGTTCTGGTAACGGGGACTGAGATAAAGAACCAAGGTGGTTCACAGAATCATCAGAGAAGACTAGTAAGAAGGACTGTTTGATCACAGTGAATACTAGTTGAGGAACCGTTGGTTCATATTGAAGTTTGGAACCAAAATGGTTCATTGTGCAGGTGGAATCAAGATGGTTCCTAGTGAGGATAAGTTGAAGGGCTCAAAAATCATGATGCAGGAGTAGCTGGTCATGGTAAAGGAGTAGCCAGAGGACTGATGAGCTGTTTGGAGCCTGAAATAGGCTGTTTTTTTTGACTGAGAAGAACTGATTGCTGGTTAAGCTGAAGAGCTGGAATATGAACTGGCTGAAGGATCCAAAGATGATGGTGAAGAACTGGTGGTCCGGAAAAATGAGCCAAGATTTTGCCAAATTGATTTGCCAAAGTGGGAAGATTTGAAATGTTTTGCCTTGGTTTAGTATTAAAATCAATAAGGAATGTGGATAGAAGTGTGGTTAAGATATTTATTTATTAAGTTCCTAGGATAGACGAAGGTATGTTGCTATAAGAGCGGGATACAAAGTTGTTTTGGTGGGACATTTTCCTTGGATTTTACTATATTTGTAAATATATGGGAAAACTTTGAAGAGGTCCAAAAAGAACAGTTTAAAAGTATTCTACTATTTAAATGGGTTTAGGTTGAATGAAGGGAAGACTGGTGCCAGAATAATGGACCAGTTAACGCTTTGGTGCACAAAGAGTTGTTGCTTTGAGCGGTTTGAGCTGTGGAAATTGTTTTCCTAGTTGGATCCCAGTGGAACTTCAGAAATGGTCTATTTCTGCGCTCTGCATTCATTGGTTGAGTTCTGGCAGGTTTCCTGATGAAAATGATTGGTTGGAAGCCAAAAGCTTAAAGTATAAGCAGGAAAATAGTGAATTAATACTTTAAGCTTTTGAGAAAGTAAGTATGTAAACTTAAGTTATTATAGGAAAAAGTGAGCAGCAATGGTTTAAGCTTCTGAAGAAAGCCATTTTGAAGGCGGAACCGTTGGGAAAAAGACACTATAAAAAGGTGGCTGGCTGGAAAGTTACAGGGTCTTTTCAGGTCTTTGACAGGATCTTTCTGAGGCCTTTTGAGTTTCTGCTAAGAGGTTTTTGGAAGCCTTTTGATCACCAGCAGGAGCTTGGTTGTACTTATACAAGTGTAATAACAAGGCCACTGGAGCTATAAAGAGAGCTGAAGTCCACAATAACGGAGCAGGAGCCCAAGAATAAGAAGCTGGATCCTAAGCGCAGCACCAGAGTCCAAGTCTAAGGAGCAGTACAAGACTAAGGTGCAGGAGTCCAAGACCAAGTACAAGGAGTCCAAGATATTGTTGGAGGACTCCAAGTATTGGCAAATCCATATTATTTCCTTGACCCCCCGGGCCATATACCAGAAGATTTCTAAGGGGATTTTCCTTCTGAGAGTGAATAAAAGCCCATTTTGACCCCTATACATATTTCTGAGATACATTTTTTCTTACTAGAGAATGACAACCCCTTCCAGCTGGTCCCTGGCTACAATCCAGGACACACTTTTGCGACTGGTGGACAGGAACCCCACAGTATCAATGAACATCAAGTAAAGAGCTTGATCCAAAGTTAAGTAAAGTGGTTTCCAAAGTGTCAGGCACAGTTTGCTCAGCCAATCAGAAGCACCGCGGTAAGTGACATTGCTTAATAACCTATTAACCTTTTCAAAGTTGTTTTTGAGTTTGAGAGCAAAACCAAATGAATGGGTTTAAAATAAATAGGTAATGTATGAACACTGGTTGAGTTTTGACTAACATTAACCTGTATATTAGGGTTTTGGGTTTGATCCCTGTCTGGTACAATATCAGAGTTACAATTGGAGTCTAAAACTTGGTTGCTGGTTTCTTTTGCCTTGGTGTTTTTTTCAAAGATCCCCATATAATTGATGTAGTCAGGGAAGGAATTACTGAAACTGTCCTCCCCAGGAAGGCCCTTCCCTTCCAGAGTACTCTTATAATGGGAGAGGACTTCCTGTGTGTTCTCCAAGTTTTCTTCTGGTTCCCAGGAGTTGGATTCTACATCATAGCCCTTCAACTTTACCAATTATTGATGTTTGCCTCAAGAGGTGCGGTAATTGAGGATTTCTTCTACTTCCCACTCAGTAGTATGGTTTAGGATGACAGGGGGAAGGTCCTTATGGTTCATGTCAAATGAGGAACCCTTGAATTTAGTCAAGAGACTGATGTGAAATATGTCATTGGCAGAGGAGCCTTCAGGGAGTTTGAGTTGGAAGTTAACATCAGAGCAACGCTCAATGACCAATAAGGGTCTAATCTTCTTGGGACCTAGATTTCAATCCGGAATGTCAAGTCTAAGGTTATTTGCATTGAGGAACACATAGTCTCCCACTTGGATGTCTTTAGGAGTTCTTTGATGTTTATCATCTTGGATCTTGTACTGAAGAATGGACTTCTCCAGTTGGTCTTGAGGAACTGATGATTCTTGAGTAACAAGGAAGCCCATTGGTGCTCAGAAGGAATAGTGTCTTTGGTTGGAGGATCAGGAAGGTCTTCAGGATTATAGCCATACTTGACAAATAAAGGAGATACTCCAATAGAATCATGCTGGTTGGTGTTGTAACATAGTTGGGCAAGAGGGAGTAGGGATACCTAATTGTCCTGTTGCAAGTTTACATAATTCCTGAGGAAGCCTTCCAGCACTTGGTTTACTCTTTCTGTTTGTCTGTTGGTCTGAGGATGAAAGGAGGTAGACAAAAGAGTCTTAACCTGTAAGGCCTTCATTAGGAACTGCCAGAACTTGAGTGTGAATTTAGTACCTCAGTCTGAAATGATGTTGTTGGGAATACCATGATTTGCAATTACGTGTGTCAGGAGCATGTTGGCAGTAACTTCTGCAGTAGCGTGCTTGAAGGGAGTGAAGATTGCATACTTTGTTAAGCAATATACTACACAAAGATGCTGGTCATGTTATTGCTATTGGGAAGTTCCACCATAAAATCAATGGAGATGGAGTGCCAAGGGCGCAGAGGTATAGGCAGTGGTTTAAGTAGTCCTTGAGGTTTCATTGTGGAGGGTTTGTTGTGGCTGCACGGCACACATGTAGAGATGTATTGGGTGACTGATTTCAACATATTGGGCCACCAGTATTTTTGTTGGATTCTCTTGATTGTCTTACATATTCCCCCATGCCCTGTGAGAGGAGAATTGTGGAAGTTTTCCAAGATTTTTTGTTGGTGTTTGTTGGTTGGTACGTAGAGACTCCCATTCTTGAACCAAGATCTGTTGCTCAGCATAAGGCCAGTAGGAGTGTTCTCCTTGTCAAGGTGTTGGGATGTCATGATGTCCTGGTTCAAGGTGGATAGATAAGATAGGGTCATAATGTGGGAGAGGAACTGGTCTTCTGAGAGTATGGCATGTTTGTTGTGTTTCTCATAAGACTGGCTTGGGTCATCCAAATACTCTTGTCTACTTATGGTGTCTGGTACTACTTTCTGGTTTCATGGGGTGTAGCTGATCTTGAAGTCAAAAGCAAGTAGATTGATAGCCCATTGGGCCAGGAGTGGGCTAACCTTCCTCTTCTTAGTGAAGTAAAGAAGATTCTTGTAAAGTTACGCCTCCCCCTTAGTCCTCCACTTTAATTCCTGCCAAATGCTTGGGAATTTCTACCAAATTCTGTTTGAATATTTATCTAAAAGGTTACCAAAAAAGCCCAAGAAAAGCCATCAATTTAATAATTTGGAATTATTCAGAAGATGCCTCCACCTAACCCACCCAAGAGACACCTCTGGTTAAATATCATGTGCAAGAGCGGCTGGGAGCAGTGGTAATTGCATCCAAAGCATATTCTTGATATTAGTTGGTTCAGTTTTCCTTTTGACTATGTCCGTTCAAATTTTGTCAAGATCTTCCTGCCTCAAGAAATTTATTTGTATCCGCTCATATCATTTGTCAATTGGTTTGTGACATTTAATCTACCACCCTGATCCTACTCCATCCCTTAAATGAATGCAAGAGCTGTAAAAGACCTTGCTTCATCATTCTCTAATCTAATAAAGTTCAAAATTTGTTAGTAATTTTGGTCATTTGGTTTTATCTGTTGCTTTGCTGTGTTCAGTTGACTCCTTTCCCCCGTTAACCACCCAGGAATTGTTGGCAACAACCTTTTGGTTGTTGCTGAAACCGCGATTTTATTGTGGTCAAGAGCTTGGTTTAATTTCCTCTTAACCTGCTCCCCAATTCTCACAGTTCTTATGAATGGTTCTTATTAGAACTAGGAATTTACTTCCTTCCAAATAGTGACACCAGTGGTACAAGGATTTGATGATTACGTATAGTTCCTTTTCATACACGTGATAATTTCTCTCCCTGTGAAGCAGCTTGTAGGAGTAGAATGCCACAGGGTGGAGTTCACTATCCTCCCCAAGCTGCAGTAACACCCCTCCTAGGGCAAAGTCAGAAGCATCTGTGTCCAAAAAACTGGCGCTCAGGGTCTGGGCAAAGAAGGACAGTGAAGTAAACAGCCTCTTGAGGGCCTCAAACGCCTGGTCAAAGCTTTGACGACCAGACAAAAGGGAACCTTTTGGAGGTATATGAGTGAGCGGGAGAGCAGTAGATGAGGTCCTAATAAATTCCCAGGTGGAAGTTTCCACAAGCCTAAGAAACGCAAAGAGATTGGTGCACTAGTAGGTCTAGAAATGAACCAGGACAGTCAGCACTGTGGAAGAGCAACCAAAAACCCACCTAAGTTAATTTTGTATCCTAGAAACTCAATTTTAGTGGACAAAAATTCACATTTCTTGAGCTTGCTGTATAACCTGTTGTCACTGTATAATCAGAGGACCTCCTAGTGTGTATGGGACTGCTTATTGTCCTGAGAATCTACTCAGAATGTTTCAGGTAGACAACCACACAGACATCATAGTAAAGAGTGTTCTATCTGTTAGGCCTTGAAAGGGTCAGGGGCATTACTCAGGCTATAAGGAATTACCAGGTATTCACAGCTCAAAGGGAAGGTAGACCACTGTCTTCCACTCATACCTTTTGGCAATACATATCTGGTTATAGGCAGAACAAAGAGGTCTAGCTTAGCAAACTCCTTGGGGGTAAGTTGGTCAGTCAATGGCTCAGCAGATGGTGGTGATTCTGGTTCTTAATGGCTATGGCGTTCAACTTGGTGAAGCCAACAACTGGCTCCAGGGTGCCGTCAGCTTTCCTGTTGCAAGAACATGGGTGACAATGATGGAGAATCAGAACGCTTTACAACCTTGGCTGTTCTTTTCAAGGTAATGCCTTCATTGGGTAGTACCTGAGCTCGGTCTATGGTATATAGTTTCCTCCAAACAGGGAGGAGCCTGTATCAAATCAATTCCCAGATCAGATAGTATTCTCCTTTGGGAGGGCGGAACAGGAGTTCTTTGCTATGCCCCAAGCAGGATTTCTTCTGGGATATAGAGTCGTTCACTTGACTTCCATAAGAAGTAGGGAAGTTCAGGTAGGCTGTGAAATTCTCTGAGTATCTGATGGTAAGTTTCTTGAGAGGCATTTGGTGGTAGGCTTCCCATGGGAATAAAGAGTGACTGAATTTTATCCCAGTTGAACTACAACTGACTCTGACACTAGGGAATCCCAAGACTAAGGGGGAAGGCCAGATTAGAAAGATTAGAGGTGGGTAGGCAGTATGGAGTTGTTCCCCTACTCAAGCTTGGAGAGGCTTGACAAGGCGTCCTACTTGGGCAGGTGTGTCTTTAATTGTTCCACGGATGCTAGTCCTGATGTATTCAACCCTGCTGATGTCAAGAGGTCCTGGTCAGTGAAGTTGGTCAATGTTTCTGTAACAACTGTGGTAAGGCTGCAGTAGTTCCAAATTTCCAGTGGTCTAAAAAAACTGGCAAAAGAGTAAAAGACTGGGTTGAAGATTTATTGACATCTGTGGTTGAAAGAAGATGGCCTGAAGAGGTTTGTACCTGGAATGCCTGCAGTCCTGATGAACGACTGATCATTCATATTAAAGGCACAGTCCTTCTTAGTCTGATGTTGTTTTTCTTTGGGCTAATTGGTAACCTTCCAGGTTTTGGGACTAATCCCTTTAGGAACCTTGGCTGGAGGGTGAGTTTTGGGCAGGAGGCGTCTTGGTATTGTCCTCAAGAGGGGAAGCTGCTTAACCTTGGAGGATCCATTTCAAGACTTCCTTGGTGAGTTTGAGCACCTATCAAGCAATATTTGATGGGACAAGAAGATCTTGAGCTTGTAGACAGCTTCTTCTAGAAAAGCAAAGGGTAATTTCAGAACTGAAGTCATCCCAATTGCCTCAAGGCAAGAGAATTTGTCAACATAGTCTTTGGTGTTTGTCCTGCCTTGGTATAAGTTTATTATGAGGGCTCCAAAGTCTTTTAGGTAGGAAATTTACAGACAACAAGGAATCACAGAAGGCTGGTA
Source organism: Entomophthora muscae (assembly GCA_014839935.2). Lineage (NCBI taxonomy): Eukaryota > Fungi > Entomophthoromycota > Entomophthoromycetes > Entomophthorales > Entomophthoraceae > Entomophthora > Entomophthora muscae. The sequence goes on from QTSX02006577.1 coordinate 25,015, forward strand.
AGTTGACCCAAGAGCTTCTCACCCAAGAGGGTGGCCTTGGCATACCAGAGTGTGTCTTACCTGTGAGGTTTCTTGGCTCATGTACCATTTGTGTGCTAAGTCTGATATTGTGTGGGAGATGTGTTCTTGCAGTGATCGTGAAAAGGCCAAGCAGGAAGAGGATCTCATTTCTCATTGTTGTCTGGGGACACTGCTGTGTCTGGTTCATTATCTCAGTCTGGTTTTGAACCTTGTTGAGTGCTGATGTGTTGGAGGCAAAACAGAGGTCTTGGTCTGCATGAAGAGTCAAACAAGACGATAGATGGTGGCAAGGCTGACAATGTCGGTGATCATGGTGACCGCCAGGCTCTGATGATTATGGGGTAAAGCAGGTGACTTGAAGTGGCTGATTATGAGCTTCTAAGTAAAGCCCTGGCAGGTGGTTCCAAGTCAAACCGTCAGGGACCCACTTGAGGGGAACAAGTTCCCAATAAGGGTGAGCCAAGGCCCCTATGTTAAGTCCTACAGGACCAAACCAATGGGAACTGCAGGACTATAGCAAGGTGGGCCAAAGTGTCCTAGATAGGCAAACCTTCCCATCAGGGAGCTAAAACAACCCAAAAGGTAATATCCAACAAGGTACAAGCCAAAGAGAATGGATGTTGGGGCCGTACTGCAATGAGGAGTCTGTGCAGGTGGAGGAGCAGAATGTCAAACTTGTGGGAATTTTCTTCCAGTGGCATTCTGAGGTACTTGAACTAGCCATTGGCCAAGGAATACCTTCTGGTGGGAACTAGCTGGGGGAGGAGTTGTGCCAAGTTGGTGGTGGAGTGGGATTTTTAAGCACCAATACCACCAAGATCAGCAAAGAAATAAAAACCAGGAATAGGAACTGGCTTCTTTCACAGCTTCAAAAAAGGGAGCAGAGATATGTAGGCAAGATTTTTAGAGTAGAAGGAAATAGCTTTATTGTTGGAACAAGTAAAAATGATAAGAAATGTCACTTAAATCCTTAGAATGGAGGCTGAAACATTTATGGCTATTGGGAATAAGAGGGATTTTACATGAATCTCAGAGTCAAAATAATAATCTTTTCATGTGTTAAAAGTTAAAGCTTGATAAAAGACATAAGGAATATAATGTCACTGAGAATCAGAATAAGCCGTTAATTCAGACCATGGGCTTATTTGTGAAGTATCAATGAACATCAAGTAAAGAGCTTGATCCAAAGTTAAGTAAAGTGGTTTCCAAAGTGTCAGGCACAGTTTGCTCAGCCAATCAGAAGCACCGCGGTAAGTGACATTGCTTAATAACCTATTAACCTTTTCAAAGTTGTTTTTGAGTTTGAGAGCAAAACCAAATGAATGGGTTTAAAATAAATAGGTAATGTATGAACACTGGTTGAGTTTTGACTAACATTAACCTGTATATTAGGGTTTTGGGTTTGATCCCTGTCTGGTACAATATCAGAGTTACAATTGGAGTCTAAAACTTGGTTGCTGGTTTCTTTTGCCTTGGTGTTTTTTTCAAAGATCCCCATATAATTGATGTAGTCAGGGAAGGAATCCCTGACAAATAGTATCTCCTAGTCCAGATGATTGGAATCCCCTCTTTGTGGTCTGTAGTCATCATCTGGCTCTCCTTGTTCCTGCCTTGTATCCTGTCTCAGGGGCCAGCTACCTTGTGCTTCCCTGGTCCTTGCCCAGCCCCTACCCTACAGCTTGAAGAGCTATCTCCTGTTGTAGAAAGTAATGGACCCTTGTTTGATTCCCCAACTGTATTCTCCTCTATAAGGAGGGTCCCTTACAAAGCCTGCTTGTTTATTTGTGGAGATGGGGGGGTTGATCTAGCTGCATCAGGTCCTTGGTTCAGGTCTGGGATGATCTCTGAGAATATTTGATCCTTGGGGCAGTGGTTTTCAGACCTGTTGAGAGAAACAAAAGGTCTCAACCTAAAAGCGGAATCAAAGTGGATCTGAATCTGTTGCAAGTTAATCTAAATTCCTTGGTTCTCAATTTCTTTTCAGACTGAGTTGCTTTTGTTTTTAGACTGAGATTCTTTGTTTATCTCAACAGGGTTGAAAATTACTGTACTGGGGGAAGATATATCGCATGATGGAGGATTTTTGGTGTTCAAAAGTATCAGTATCAGGGTATTTTTAACTTTGACTGTACAGTGGCTTTCAATTTTTTTTTAAAAACAAGGTTGATTGTGTTGATGAGGAAACTATCTGCATCAATGCAGAAAGTGTGCTGCCAACAGTGCAGCCTTTTTGTACCCTTGGTAGTATTTTAACCAATCTTTAATTTTAACTCAACAAGGCACAAATCAGAGATACAATGGGGCTGCACATTTGATACCACCTCTTAGCAGTTACACTTTGATACGATTGGTTTTATTAGTATAATTGAAAAATACTGAAACCATACATGTTAAAGCACTTGGAAAACACCATAGGAGGGATAGGCTAAGTGTGAGTACCTTGTAATTAAATCTATGCTCTAAGGATCAAATACTTTTATTTTACAGACAAAACACACCTCAAAGAAACAGTTCTAGGCACATACCGTGCAGAGAAAAGGCAAGGCTAAAACATTCCAAGTGGCAGGTGTATACTTCTAGGTCAGCCATAGAAGCAAGATCAAAAAGAGGCTAGATACTGGCTAGTGGGTCCTTTTCTAGGATGGATTGCATAGCCTTGGAAAGATTTAGAGGACAAACAAAGTCCAGATAAAGCTAGAAGAGTTAGCAAAAGCACAGCTTAGCTAATACCTCTTGAATGGGATAAAGCTTTGAGTTGAGTTTTTCCAGGAGTTCAGGGTCTTGGGTTCCAGGACAGAGCTCGGAGTACTCCTCAATGACCTGGAGTTGAATGTCAGCCGCCTAGAAGTTAGATGGCGACGAAGAAGAGGCTACCTCTAAGCATACTTTGATTTCTTTGCCGAGTTGGAAGAAATTAGGGGCAGTATCCAAAGTGTTGTTGTTTTCAGTGCATCCTTTTGCCTGGTTCAGAAGCTCAATTCGCCTTGCGAGTGTCAAGTCGTGGCTGAAAGTTAGAAGCAGAGCGGGTTAAGAATTTACTTGTCCTCGTCTAAAGCGTACTCAAAGAGATGCCGAGCAGCGGCACAGTACATGCTCTTGGAAATGAAGTAGCAACACCTAGCCGACATCTTATCTGTAATTGGGCTCGTTGACAGATATTCGAGAAAGTAAATCGAACAGATCTGAAAGTGAGATACGCAACTGGTAGACATCGTTACCTCGTAGAGTAGGGTAGGCAAGTTGTTATTCAGGAACCAATCGTAGACAGCCTTGTGGAAAAGTTTGTCGTTAACATTTTCCAGAAGATGCTTGAGTCCATGTAGTAGATCAGCCTGCTCTATAACAATAAGTACGCCGAAGAAAACAAGATTACCTGGGCAAGTAAGAGGGCTAGACTGGAGGGCTTTGCGAACAGAATCTAATGGAATATTCACGAGGGTGTAGTAACTTTCCTAAATAGATTAATAAAAGCAGTGGCGCCTACTTACAGAATCGGGAGCAAGAGGAGGCAGCTTTGAAGCGTTGGAAGCGATCAAGTCAAGTGATCCTAGAAGTGAGAAAGAGATCAACGTTTAAAATACCCAATTGGAATCCTATTTCTTGGTAGTGGCGCAGAACATCTGTTATTTGGTTCAACGGAAGAGCATGCTTAAGGTTCATAAGGTGACTAAGAATTAGCCAAGTCTAAAGCAACAATTACTCCTGGGCATCCTTGAGAGACAAGAGCATTTTTTCCTTTGGCATTCTCTTAGCTTCCTTTAGCAGTTCAAATCCCTGCCAAGTTAGCAGCATTCCTTTGAGTCTTTACCTTGAGCATAGGCAGCTTGTCAAGGTTGCATAGATCTTTGCATTTCTCCTTGAGGAAGTCATAGACAGATTGGGACTGTCTTGGGTCTGAAGTGAAGTAACTGTCCATCATCAACTTTGATAGTTCAAAGATAATCTCGAGACTAGAAGGAGAGGTAATCAGAGTCTCGAGTGTACACTCTAGTAAGGGATTCAGGAGAGCGGGGGGGAGCCTAAGAAGTCAGATGCAATTGAAGAAAAACTTACTTCTTTGTGATTGCATCAATGGGATATAACGAAAGGAGAAGCAAAAAGCCCAATGCTTGGCTGCTCAGCACCATCAAGGATCTAAGGAAATACAAGCTTCTTTGCTCGGCCTAGACGGTGAGACCTTGAAACTAAGAATCTTACCACAAGAGGATCTGTCAGGTCGTTCTCGTCAGGAAGGGTCTGGGGGGCTGATAGGGTGGGAATGCTGCGTTGTTAGATGAGAGCAATGCGCTTACTGAGAGCAGACAGATATCAATCTATCGAGAGCAGCCTTGGCATAGTTCAGCGCTTGGTCAGAGATGGCCAGCTCGTAGACTGTTGCCCTTTTCAGAGCTACGCTGGTGAGAATTTATCTTGAATCCAATACCTCAAGGCTACAATGCGTGAATTCCATACTGGCGTCAGTAAACGACTGAAAAATAGAAGAGCCCCAGCAAACCCATTGCTGTGAACAAGAGTCCTACTGTTTTGGATCGCAGGAGAGCCAGCCAATTCTCTGAAAGCGAGAATAAGCTTATCTTTGATGTACTGTGGTATGCAGTAATCCCCAGTAGTGTCTAGGCAAGTCAAACCATCCCTTTCAGGCAGAGCCAAAGGATATTCTGAGAGCAGAGCGAGGATCATTGAACAAGATTCGCTTGGTCCAAATCTAGAAGCTCAGCCAAGTTAGCACAATCCATACCTTCGCGCAAGATCACCGATGCTCCTAGAGGCAGCCATGGTTTTTGAAAAGTCTTTAAAAAGCTGATCAACTGGTCTCAATTTAATCAACTGAACCACCCCTAAACTTGTCAGACAAGGCTAAAGTGTTTCGTACCCTCGCTGGTAATCAAGTTGAATTTCCTTGCTGGTGAGAAGTATTGGGAAACAACGTCATCAAGCCCAGGGAGATGGGCTGCTACTGCTTTAGTCACGTAACTTTGGGCTGTCAAGTCCTGCTCTTGAATATCCAACAAGAGCATCTCCACATTGAGGGTACGCGCCTGTATCGCGAGGTTATCTCTGGAGGCAGGAGTGCCTTCAATAAAAGTGGTTGAGATGGTGCTGGAATTGGCTCCCGACGGAGTAGCAGAAATCAGAATCCCTCGCTTGTACAGCGATGTAAGTCCCCGATTGCCGTTAAGGAGAAAAGAGGTATACGTGGAAGGGCGGACAAAGTCCAAAACTAGACCAGTTGCTTGGTTTGGGTTGGATTGCTTTGCACTTCGGTAGTATAAGCTTATGCCCGAGGCAACAATAACCACAAGACGCAAGGTGGATGAATCTGTTGCGGGGACAACATGCAGGTCCACAATAGGCGTCAACAGTGTTTCGTCGCGAAGTCCCAACTGTTTCTGCGCAGTTGACTTTCCGAGATTAGCCTCTCCAACCAGACCAAAGCAGTCGCCTCCCTTGCCCAGATTGATGATTTGGATTGTTGAATCAGCAGAAAGGGTGTAGAGGGTTTTTCTGTCTTCATCGATTTTCAAAGTAACGATCTCTTTGGCTGTAAGCTCACGTCAGAACTATTAAAGCTTTGCCTTTACCTGGCGAACTGGGCCATAACAAGGAGAGCGGAGAAAAAAACGACTTTGTACAATTGACGAGTGACATCTTTTTACTAAAAGGAAAGGTACCATCCGATAACTAGCTTTGCTCAGCAATAAGAAATAAAAGGACTACCTGGTATTTAAGCTCCAATATAGCGCCTCGTTTGGACCCCATAAAGATTCTTCCGGTTTCACTTCCAATGATTTTGGTGATGCTGTAATCATTGTTGCTCATCTTGTGTTCCGAAGTGTATAGGGAAACGGTTTCATCAACACTAACATCGAGGTGATAGAACTCGAGTGCAGACGTGGTTGCAACTACCAAAATATACTTCATTGAAGGGAAAACATCTACATCCACTTTAAACAAAGCTCAGCGGCCTTCCTTACCTTTCCGTGCTTTTACCAAGCCAACGGACGTGATGACCCCGGCCAAGGTATCAAAGAAGTGAAACTTTCTAAGAGAATTAGTCGGCTGCTCTGGCTAGCAATAAAATTACTCGGTTTTGTAGTTCCACAAGTACACGGTATTCTTGTGAAAGTAGCAGGCTTGGTTGATGTATGGTAAAAAGAGGCATTGGGTAGTAAAGGAAGAATCTAGATCGTCAATAAAGGAATGTTTTACACGGGGTACCTCGTGAAAGTTTTTCGATGCCCAAAGGGACTTTGGCTAGACTTAAAGCTTCGAAAGAAGATTCAGAAGCCAATATGGGTGGGTTTCCTTTGCCTAAAAGAGAATTGCATATTATTTACTGACCTCTTTTAAAACATACTTGCAAATAGCTAGTCATATCTTTTCCAAAATGAATTTTTTATAACTTTAAAACGCTGTTATTGATCTACATGCTTATATATGCCAAGCCAGAATGACAAGAAAGAGAAAAATAAAACCCAATAACGCAATTCATATAAAGTTCTGTATTAAAAACCAAGTTTTGGAAGAGTTTGACGCAAGTAAATTTCCAAAATTATGCCCGATTCTTTATTTTAACAAAGCTGAACTTACTGTCGAAATACTCCTTCAGCTCATTTCGCTTCAATCCCAGCAGGATGGAGCGGTTCAAATCACGGTGAACGCTGCTGATGTATCCCGGCCTCGTAGCACCTGTTGATCTGGGGGCGTTTTGCCCCAAGACACCTGCTTGGTTTATATTCAATGGGCTACCGGTTGCTGCCAACATCTAACCTAAGCCCGTCTTACTAAAAGCTAGCAAATTTATGTATCCTAGGGTGCCTTCCATAATCCCCCCTCGCCAGCCAAGTTTACAAATTTGATCCATCGAACCTGACTCGCTTCTCGAACCCAAACCTTCCGTCATGGCTTTAAGGGTTCGGCCAATTTCTAATAAATCTGCTACCCAATCCATAACAATCCACCTCGATTTCAAAAAAACCCATTTCAAATGTGAACCTTCAAGCAGCAACAATCCCAGAAAACTGTATCTCTGCCCATTACCCACTATAAACAAAGCTGAAAGGTTCCCCATCAACTCAGCTCCATTTTTAAATAGAACCTTATTAGAGCTCTTTAAGAGCGGCAGTATAAAGGACTTTGGCCTTAGGGGAAGTGGGGATAGGAGGGTCAATTTAATGCTGCCACATCATCTATTGGATTGTCTGGCTGGTCCATGCTGGAAATCCAGCTATGGGTAAGGTCCAACAAATCATCATTGCATTATACCCGAGGCAACTTTTAATATTTTTGTTCTCATTGGATCCTCTGGCCAACCCATGCTGGAAAACTCCAACTGTGGGTAAGGTCCTTTGAAAGCATTAGCATAGATCCAGGGCTAGGTGACAGTCCCAGGAACCGGACCTGGGACCCCTGGGGCTGAGTTGTAATGCCTCAACCAGCCTTGGCACACCTGGCTCACTAACTCAGCCCTAGACAGTAAGCCTATTACTTATAGGAAGCAAAGCCAATAGCAACTGAAGTAAGCAGAGCTACCATCAACAAAGTTTACCAACTGATACAGCTTAACCAACAAGGTTTAAAAGTATCCTTGCCATAACCGTGCCGCACTAGCAGAGCTACCCAAAGGGGATACGGTTGGAGCAGACAATGCCTTTATTTTAGATGGAGGGATCTGATCACATCTAGGGTGGCATCCAGGTTAGTTGGATACCCCTACTCAAAGAACTGTTCTGGGTAAATGATCAGTGCCCCATATGCAGAGGTACTCCACCAGGATGGCTCTCATGACAGGCTCAGCTCATCTCAGCTACAGGTTCTAGGCAGGCTAATTTGGGTCACAGTTCCCTCCTTTGGCTTGAAAGCTTTCTGGGGTCAATGTCAGGATACCAGGTATGGGGTGGTGTAGCAGGTGCAAGCGGGGCTGGAGGGGAAAGCCCACCATAATATTGGTCAACTTGATAATGTAATGCAGAGTGTGACCTAACATACACCAAGGACCAGAGGAGGGAACCATAGAGTCTACCATCCCTGTCAGAGTAAATGTGTAATCCTCCAGGAATCTGGGTAGATGTAGTCTCATTGATGACAACAGAATCTTGTAGGAAGTCAGGTCAGAAGGTGATGGAAGGGGTCATTGGTACAATAGTTTCCCAACCTGCAGAGATAAAGGTATATTAGTCAGTTTAGACCGCATGAGCTCCATCCAAAAACAAACTCAAAGTGGATCCAAATCTATTGCAATTCAATATAAGCTCCTAAATTTTTGATCTTATTTTTAGACTGAGTTCATGCCTTCTAAACTGACTAAGGTACGTTAATCTCAGCAGGTTTGAAAACTGCTGTACTAGATATCAGGGTGGGTAGTTGAAATTATCCCTAAATTGTCAGGATACCAAGAGTACCGTGGAGCTCCAGCAGGTGAGGGAGGAGTTGAGGCAGACACTGGCATGACCCACCAGATGATGGGACCTAACTTTACCAGGTAGGAAAGGGCCTTCCCAGCCACAGCCCAAGGTCCAGCTGCTGACAAGGCAGAGTCAATCAATCCTGTGAGCACCAGGTAAAGCAATCCCAGGAATTGACTACTCTGGCCAGTGGCATCAGAAGTGGGGGGGTTGAAATGGTTGGTTTGGGTGTTGGGGGCAGTTTCATGGGGACCAAGTAGGCAGCAGGATTGTTGTACTTCCCGTTGAAGATCAGAGGGTAGATGGTGATTGCTTTGCTTTCACAGACAATTTGGTAGGGTTCCTTGGGAGCGTTTGGGCGGGTGTACCACTGCAAGTCTTCCAATGTCCAGGGTTTGTGGTCAGGATTGGCGGGATACTTAGTGAAATGCACAGGGCCAAACGGAGCGTTGGGTGGACGGTAGTAGTCAAAGGCTTTGGTTTTATCAACAGGAGTCTGACTATCTATCTCAGTAGATGGGTACTGACGCTTGGGTGTATGCAGATGGAAGAGTATCAAAAATAGGTATGGAAACAGATTGGTGAACCAAAGGTTCATAACAACTTTTATTTGGTAAGGATGACAATACATAACCTTTTCAAGTGCTTCTTATTTATATACTTACTCACATGCAGGTGCCTCTGGGCATTTTTCTGGTGCTATCTGTGTGGCAAGGCTTGGCATCTCAGGTTCTGCTGTTTGGTTGGCTGCTTCATGGTTATTTTTGGGGTTTTCAGGAACAATTGTTTGGCTTTTTGATGGTCCATCTTGGCTTGGCTGGCCATTAATTCTGGCAGGTTTGGATTCTAGGGCTTTGGTGGTTTTCCCAATTTGATCACCATTTTTGGACTGGCTTGACAGGCTCTCTTGAGCCCAAAGAACTTGATTAAAAAAGGGGTCCCCAATTGGGGACCCTAAATTACTTAATGGAGGGTGGGCTTGATCTGGGTTTACTGGGCAGCTAAAAATAGCCTGCCCAGACCCAGCCAAACCCACCAAGGCTTGGGCATAGCTTTTGGGGCCCAAAGTGGGCCCCTCAGCTACCACCAGGGCGGGAATGGTTCCTGCACCTGGATTTGCTTCAAAAAGCAAAAATGCAGGTGCAGGCAAATCTCCCCCGCCTGGTGGCTAGGAGCGGGTTCAATTCCTGCCCAGTGCTTTGAAACTGTTAATGTTGTAACATAAATAGTCTAGGTTGCATGGTGTACCAGATGCCTTCACAGTTAACTTGCTATGGAGCTCTAGTTCAGGCCAAGGGGTCAGCCTGGAGGATGTTTTCTAGGTTGAACTTGGAATAAGCCGGGTTAGATAGGTACTCAGTGCAATGCACAGGACCAAAGAGTGCACCAGGAGGACAGAATAGCTTTGGCTAGGCATGTGCAGATTCTGCAGACAGGGTGGCAGGAGCAGTGTTGGAATGGTAAAGAGCAAGAGCTGGGTAGGGTAAGATCTGGTTGAACCAAAGGTCCATCCCAACCTTATGATCAGAATGGGAATGAAGCTTTACCCCGGCTTGGTGGGGCATGCATAACATCTCCCCAGACCCCACTTTTCTGGCAGGAGTCTGGACTTTAGGCTACCTGGTGTAAATTTACGCCTTCTCCTTAGTCCTCCACTTCAATTCATGCCAAATGCTTGGGAATTTCTACCAAATTATGTTTGAACATTTATCCAAAAAGTTACTGAAAGCCTAAAAAAACCCTCAAACTATTACTTGAGTAACTATTCTGAAGATGCCCCCACCTAACCTGCCCAAGAGACACCCATGGTTAAATATCATGTGCAAGAGCAGCCAGGAGCAGTGGTTTGTGCATCCAAAGCAGGCTCCGCAATTTCAGTTGAGTTGGGTTACCTTTTGATGCTGTCCATTTGAAATTTGTCCAGATTTCCCTACATCAAGAAATGCATTCATAACCCCTCATATCTTTGGCTGACCAGATTTGGGACATCCAGACTCCCATCCCAATTCCATCCCCTTCCATAAATGAATGCAAGAGCTTTAAAAGACCTTGCTTCATCATTCTCTAGTCTAATAAAGCTCAAAATTTGTCAGTAATTTTGGGCATTAGGATTTACCTGTTACTTTTGGGGCTCAGTTGATTCCTCCCCCTTTGGCCTTCCAGAAATTATTGATAACAACCTTTTGATTGTTTCTGAAACCATGATTTATTTTATGGTCAAGATCAAGGCTCTATCTCTTGTTAATCTGCCCCCAATTATTACACTGGGGTTAGCCAAGATTCCCATTGGGCAAGCAGCTGCTTCTGTGTGGGAGCGGGATTCAGGTGGTGCGCTATTGGCTTGGATCCTTCATGGCTTCAGAAAAGCTCTCTTAGCTTGTAGGCTCTTAATCAAACAATCCTCAGAATTGATCCCAATTTAATTATTGCAGCCAGGCGCCTGTCCCTTTGGGCAGGAACACAGGCTGTAGGATATGAGGTCCCAGGTCTGATCCTTGATTATGGTATTACTTTATATCAAGAAGAGAAATGTCATTCATGATGGCCAACCTGGCAGTCTTAACCCTCCCTTTTTTTAGGAAACAGCCTTCTCATAGGTTGATAAATATGAAAGAAGGTCATCAGGTTCTTGGGCACCATGTTTGAAATGTTTCTCTTTAGAGGTGAGTAGGTTATGCTTACTGCTGCAAGTGTGTATGGAAGGGTATCATGAGTGACAATTTTCCCTCTACTACTGTAGATTCAGAACATTTTGGGAAAAATTTGGGATTGTCAAATTCTTTTTCATGAAATCACCAACTTAATGGAGTAATTTTCATCCCAGAAAAGCTTACTTTTTTACATTAAACAATAAAAAATATTCCAGTAAGTTGGTGAGTTTACGCAAAATAATTTAACAATCCCACATTTTTCCCAGCAGGTTCTGAATCTACAGTATGAACCAAAGGGCCAGATGGAGATCAAAGCCTGGCCTGCAGGCTACTAGACCAGAAGGCCAGGCAGATGGCTACCTGTTGGTTTTGCAGCTGGAATCCAAAATCAAGGATTCAGATTCCATCACCCCAACAAAAACAAAGTTGTTGTTCCAAATAAGGAAACTCTTGGGAACCTTGAAAAAAAAGTTGGCCCCAAAAAGCCTTGTAATCTATGACCTAATACAACGCCATGGCCAACACTGGGACAGTTGGGAACCTGTCCAAATTGATATACAAAAGCCCAATTAGCAGATGTGTACCAATAAAGAAATGAACCTTCAAGGACCTGGCCTGCCTAAATAGCGTAATATATCCCAAAGTAGCTGAGAACCCTGCCAAATTTTTGGCCAGGAAGATGCCTCTAGTTCCTGTTCCATCTTGAAGCAGTAATACCCTGACCCTGATGCCTAGAGGGATGGGGATCAAGAGATTGCTCCTGAGAAAGAAGATATAAAGACCCTTGATGTTAGATAATTAATATTATCATTTTAAATAAAGAGTAAATAAACCTTTGGCTTTCTCAATCTTTGCCAAATATTGTTTAGTTTTATAATATCTGAATACTATCCTGTCTGGCCCTTATGTGCCCCTCAAATTTCAGTCAAACCACAAGAAGACCCTTGGATCCACTTTTCCAGATCCATGGTTTACCTTACAAGCTAGTAAATTTCACATAGTATCCTCCTAATTCAGATTATAAGGATTTCACCTTAGAGAATATTCTTTTGCCTGATACCTTAGCTCTCACCAGAAACCCAAAAAATTAATACAGAGGGATTTAATACTGTAAATTCAGAACATGAACGTAAAAAAGCAGGATTGTCAAATCCTTGGTCCAAATTTTGAATCACTTTTGCGGGATAGCCTTTTTTAATTAAATTGATTTTTTGTGCATTTATTTGAATTTTTAAAAATGCGCAAACTCATAGACACTTTGAAAAGTTAAAGTTGGACTGCATGTTTCCAATGGAAAAAATGAATTAACTGAAATTGGATTTGAAGTGTTCAAATCCATCAACCATTTTCATTAAGTTTATTATGTTTTTTGGAATTGTGGGATTGTCAAATCCAAGAACCAAATTTAAAAACACTTTTGAATGCCACTAGTAAACTCAAATATTAATTGCAGGAACTGGAATCTAAACTGAATGTACAATAAGAACACTAGGAAATACCAACCCAAATAAAAAAGCTCCACCATGAATAAAATCAAACTAAAAATTCAATCTCAATAATCATGTTTAGACATAAAAGGTGATTAAACTTTAAAATTATTCAACCCCAGAAAGTATACAATATTATACACTTCAAAGCACAGATATATAAATTCTTTTACTATTCAAGGATAAATCAAGAGAAATCAACTACCCACAAATAAACCTAAAATCCAAATAAATACATATTCAATCTAAAATATATTTTTATTTTATTTTTATGGACCGCCAATTGCATTCCCAACCAGCTCCTGCACCAGCCTGCAAGGCAGCCTGTCCATGAGGAAGCCCTAGAGGGTCCAAGAATAGACCCAGAACCCATATTGAAGGAGTAATGCCAACACACAGGCCTCACAAGGCGTCAGTGCCAGTCAACCACCTCCTGCATCCCAAGCCAGAGCACACAGCCTGAATCCTAGACAGAAGCTGCTCTCAAGGCCTGCCACAAAAGTCTCCTACACCAGGGTCACCAGGAACACTGAGATTACTTACACCTCCACTGTGTACACAGTCATCACCCAGCCCGCACTCTTGATCCAAGAGTTGCCACTTCCTGCTCCCGCGTCTTTGACACCTCCTATGAGCCATTGGCCACAACTGATGAGCCACCTGTGCCTATGTCATATGCCACTATTGACGGCGCCACTGCAAGCAAGCGTATCCTCACCTTCTACACAAAGGTCCCTGTCCTCTGTGTTAAGCCTGGTAACCAGGTTGCTATGGTACCTGCCAAGGGCCGGCGTCAGTTGACAGATAGTGAGCGTGAAGCTCTCCTCAACTGCTTGAACAGGGGAATGGCAGTTTGGGATATTGCGTCCCAATTTGGTGTCACGGCCAGATACATTGCCAACATCAACACCAAGTATGGCAACACTGGGCAAATTTTCTGAATCCACCAAGGCTAAGCGGCAGCCTAAACTCCCTTCAGCCCATTCATATTGATGCAATCAAGCAGTGGGTAGCCAAGGATTGCCACCTGGACACGCTTGCTGTCCAATCAATGCTTGCCACAGAGTTTGGGCTTTCTGTTTCTGAAACCCTTGTTTACAAAACAATGGTTGATTTGGGCTTCTCTTGGAAGGTGCTCAGAGTTTCTCCGTACAATAGAAACAGTGAAAAGACCATTGAGGATTGACACATTTATGCCAAGACATATCTGGCACTAAAGGAGACTGGCAACTACAGTTCTTCTATATTGACAAAATGTTGTTTTCCTCCTCACTCAGGTCTAGGCATGGGTGGGTTGAGAAGGGGTCCAAGGACGGCGTATCCCATTGTGCAGTTGTCTGTTCCCAGACATATTCCATGGTAGCGCTTATGGGTCCTTGAGGGTTGGACCAATATCAAATTATCAAGGGTTTTCACAATAGTGGAACTTTTCTCAATTTTCTCTGAGCTGTAAAGGAGTACCTCCAGGTCAATTACAGCGGCACAACCAACATTGTTGTGTTGGATAATGTCAGGCTCCACAAGGTGGATTTGGCTGTGTCAGAGATCCCACCAATAGATAAAAATACACATTAGCCAGCCACTGCCTGGCTGACTGCCCAATGAGACTCCTCTTCTTCTGCCCTATTCTCCATTTCTGAATCCAATCAAGGAGGTGTTTGGTTGGATCAAGAATAAGGTAAAGAAAGGCCTCCCTCAGGACACCAAGGATCTCTTCAACATTCTTGAGATCAGCCAATTTGCAATGCTACCCAATGTGATGACAGCTTTTTACAAGCACTCAGAATCCTTCCTCCCTAAAGCCCTTGCATCCAAGCCAATCAGATAAATGGGCTCTCTGGATTTTATTTGTTTTTATTTTTATTTTGCTTTTATTAGGTCTTGAAAATTATTATTTATATATAATGACTTGGCGTTGAATTGTATTATAGACATATAAGAATTTTTACAAAAGTTAAATAAAATTAATTATACTAGATATAGAGACAAATATTTTTATTATAATGCACCAAATATTTTATTGACTGTTTAGCTAAAAAAATAGATTTAAAAAGATAGAAATAGAATAATTTTATTTAAATAATTATGAACCCTTTTTGGTACTTTGGCTTTTTTAAGCCACAAATTGGACTTTGCAAGTCATCATCTGACCTTATTGATTTAGCGCCACTATAGCCACACAACACAAAAACCAATGATTTTCATGTATCTCTTACTAATTAGTATTCATGACGCAGATTATGCATATTGAATATATTTATCAAATCATATTACAAGGGAAAGGTAATTCTAGTTCTAAACAATCACTTGTTTAGAACATAAGTGGAGCGGGTTGCTTGATGTGGAAAAATTCGGTTCTTGTTCTTTAACTATAAAATATACAAACATGTACTCAATGAACAACTAAATAAACATATTTTTAAATCATATTTTATTATTTCACATGCTTGCTTACTATAACTACTGAATTATAATATATTTAGATACATTACTATTATAATTTTAATATTTAAGTTTTAATATTATAAAAGGTTAATATTTAAATTTTAATATTTACAGTTTAATATTTAAATTTAAATATTCAAATTAAAAAATTAAAATAAATATAAAGGTTATATTGTAAGGGGAGATAATTTATTAGGGAGATGCAAATTGCAAAGGAAATGTGATTGTTCCGGGGTATTATACCCAAAATCAAATTTTCAGCTAATGTGTCTAATTGGAACCACATACTCTTCTGTACGTGGTGAACAACTCTGGATCTAATTGCAAGAGGGGTGGCGCTCTGCACCCTGGTGGTTGCTGAACGTCTTATAAAAAGCAGTTGTGAAAGCAAATTGATTAGGAGTTGGTTCTTGGGAGGTATAGTGTATACGTACAACAAAGCTAATGTAAAACAGTTGTATAGGACATGCTCTATGGTTTAGTAGCCCTGCAGCGTCTTCATTTTATCCTGTGCCAGCTGGCAGACGTCCATTTGAAGGGGGACGTCCTCCAACTTTTTCATGTTGGCTTTCATGATGCAGTGGATGATTACCCTGATGTCAACAGCAAGGTGCAGTTGCTGTAAAGTATAGCTTTCTGAAAATATGCAGATTTTCTTGTATATACTGACTAATCTATTAATATAGGATGTATTTGAAAATCTTAATAAATGAAAGTTGGGCATTCTAGAGGGATCAGCCACCCATGCCTCTGCAAAAGATATGAATAAAGACTTTATATTATTGGCTAATAATACTTTGCCTATTTGATTTGATATTGATTTTATTAAATTATTGAAGATTGCTGCCTTGATTTTTTCTTGTTGAACTTGAAATTGACTTTTCTCAGGTTTATTTTATATGTGTTCATAGTTGAAAATTGAAAACGTCCAAGACATTCAAAGACATATTCATCAAAATTTGTGTTGATATTCAGTTTAACTTCCATCATTTCATTGAACTTGATACTTGTGCCTACTTCATAGGCTTCTCTGACCCAAGTTTAACTTCCTTATGGCGCTTTTAATTCCTTATTCATTGCTTCTTTTGTTACATATTGATTGATGTTATTTTGAATTAATTTCTTTATTTCATTTTTATTTATGTCAAAACCGCAGGCTTGACCCGCCAGCAAGGTTCCAACCAAGCAGGTTTGTGACCTGCAATCTAATTATCCAGTCACTTGAAGCCAGACTAGGAAGTCAACTTGAATTACCAAATCCAACAACATGAACAGATGATGATCCTTTATGGTGGATACCTCAATTTGGCACTTGACTCATTATCAGGATCAAGCCACCCCCTTCTTCCATCCAGCTGTGTGATCACCAATCTTGTTCCTGTTATCCTTGATTCACATGATTTATATAATCTCTATCTCACAATAAAGATTATTATCTATATTCTAAATATTTTCCCTGTGTAACTCTGCTAAAACAGCACAGTTACAACATTGATAGCACAGGTAGGTTATCCATCCTACCTTATCTTGAAAAATTCCACCTGTTGCCTGCACACGCTGCAGCCAACAAATCCTCAACAGAATTGTGTCTAGCCTCCCGCCTGACTGGACTCCATACACCCCTGATACCGCCATACCCAATGGGTTTGTCCTGTACCAAAACACAGTAATCCCGCTACCCGCCTTCAATGCCATGTCTGCACAAGGTTTATTCCAGGCTCTCTCATCTATGCCGCAACCAGCCAACAAAACCACCATGCTTGCCTATGTAGCTCAAAGACTACGGAGCGCTGCCTTGGAACCTTTCTCCGGGGCCAACAATGACAACACCGCCACATGGATCCAGTCCGCCCAGAGCAAGTTGGCTCAGCTGGAGTGTCCACAGGGGTTTTGGATTGCAGAAATTTCCATTTGCCTGACCCATGACGCTGGCACCTGGTGCAACAAGTGGCATTAAGAGCACACTGACAAGAACTGGGATACCTTTAAGCAAGACTTCCTGGCAAGATTTGTGCTTAAAGATACGGTGCTCATGATCATACGCCAAGTAAAGAACCTGACCCAGACAGGCACCATGAAAGAACTCACCCGCGCCTACAAGGAACTCCGTCTTCATGCACCATCTGACATGACCTTTGACACCCCAGCCACACACCTCATGTATTACAACGCCCTTAAGTTGCATGTGATGAGGCATGTGAACCTGGACCAGGTGACCAACCTGAAAAGCCTGTACCATGAGGCGGAGAAAGCAGAGCAAACATCCAACGCACTGCACAAGGCACAAACTGGGAAACATGAAAGACCCAAGGATTCCCATCCAGGTGGACGCGCCTCCTGGCCACCTCCTGGAGGCAACAGGAATAATGCCAACCACAAACCCACAGGTTCAAATGGACATGGAAATGGAAACAATGGCCAGTCAAACTGTACTCATTTCCGTGTCACCGCCACGCAAGGTAACCAAGATGAGGGAAAAGCCCGGGGAGAGCACTAAGCAAGCCAAGCTCTCCCCACGCAACTCCTGACTTGCCCAATGATGAATACCAACCTGAGGATGTGGACCAATGCCCAATGATTCAGGTGCCCTCAGAAGACCCGGTACTGTACACCATTGCTAGACATCCCAATAAATTGATGTCCTATCCTTTCCACTTTTGCAGTTACACAGGCTCAGCACTCTTGGATTTGGGCGCAGACTGGACCCTGGTCAACAGTAGCTTTGTGGACAAGTTCAAGATGGCTACTAATCCTTTGCGGATTAAAAACGTGGTCCTAGCTGACAAACAACACATTGCTGTGACAAAGGAAACTGCCCCCTTCTCCATCATGCTTGAGAACCTTCACTCCACCATTCAAGGTCCCGTTATCAACTTTCCAAAGTTTGACATTGTATTGGGACTAGACTGGTTACGGAAGAACAATCCTCACGTAAACTGGGCAACCTCTGTGTTGACCATCAAGCGTGAAGGTGTCAACCACCAGATCTACCCTGACTCTGTGGACCAACTCCTACACAACCACGTCTTTGTACGCATCACAGAGACCCTGGAAAAAAAAAGAAAATCCTGAAGGCAATTGACTGGGACTCCTGCCAGTATGAGATCATACACTTCAAGGATCACCAGGATACCTGCACGCCTCAGGACCTCAAAATTGTGGCCTGCTATCCAGAAATCTTCAAGGAAGCGCTACCCGGGCTGCCCCCTGAGAAACACATTTAACACTCCATCCAACTCAAAGGGGCTGTACCTAAAGCGCGTCCTATCTATTTCCTGACCCCAAATGAAGACAACACCTTATGTGCCTACCTTAAAGAGGCCTTGAAGAAGGGATTTATCTGTCCCTCACAATCCTCCTTTGGAGCCGCTGTCTTTTTTGTGGCCAAGAAGGATGGCACCCTGTGCCTGGGCACAGATTACTGAGCCCTAAATGAAGTTACCATCAAGAATTTTTACCCACTACCACTCATTGACAGCCTCTTTGATGCCCTGGGCGGCGCCACAGTCTTCTCCAAGATTGACCTAACCACAGGATGCAACCAGATCCATATTAAAAAGGAAGATATCCCCAAGACAGCCTTCTGCACTAAGTACAGCTCCTACAAATGTGTGGTGCTCAACTTTGGCATGACCAATGCCCCGTCCACCTTTGTAACATTCATGAACAAAGTATTTGCGCCCCACATAGGCAAACATGCCCTATTGTATCTAGACAACATCATTGTTTACAGCCCCTTAGTAGAACAACACCACAAAGACCTCGAGGCAGTCTTTGCTACCTTGGCACAACACAAACTGTTGGCCAAACCCTCCAAGTGCCAGTTCTTCTGTGAGAAACTACCCTTCTTGGGACACATAGTCTCAAAGGACGGCATCAAACCCAAAAGTCAAAAGATACAGGCCATCTGCAAGATGCCACTACCAAAGGATAAGTTGGAACTCCGCACCTTCTTGGGAATGGCGGCCTATGTACAACACTTCATACCTGACTGTGGCGTTTTGACTGCCCCCTTATCTACCATAACAGGCGCTAAGTCCAAGTTTGTGTGGACCCCCCAATGTGACCTCTGTTTTAGACGCCTCAAGGAGAAAATCACAACAGCACCCATCCTACAATACCCCAAACGTGACGGGGAATACCAAATGGAAACCAACGCCTCAGATGCATCCATTGGCGGAGTACTACAAATCAAAAATAATGACGGTGAATTTCTGCCTGTAGCTTATGAATCACAAAAATTGACAGACAGTGAGTGTCAATACCCTATCCATGACAAAGAACTGTTGGCTATTGTACACTGCCTAGTCAAATGGCGTTGTTACCTTGAACGCCAGGAAGAATTCACAGCGTTAACCAATCACAAGTTGCTCATCTATTTTAAACTCAAGCAAATCTGTCACGCCACCAAGCCCAGTGGATGGAGTTATTAGAGAGATTTAACATGCTCATCCAGTACAAACCTGGGGCCAAGCTTGCCATGGCAGACGCCCTGTCCCGCCTGTATGTCTGTGCTTCAAGAGGAGAGAATGGACTCAACCCAGACTGGCCTCTCTTAGTGCTACAAACAAAATACAAAGGGTTCCCCCCAGGCACAAACAACATAAAAAAGGAAACAATCATTAAGAACAAGCATCTCTTTGCTGATGTATATGGGACCCTACACAGAAAAATGACGGATGGCACAACCATCCCCTACATTCCCATGCATCAGAGAGTTGATACCATCCTATGCTATCACAGAGACCTTGCACACACCAAGAGCCAAAACCTATATGAGTTCCTTAAACATAAGACCTGGTGGCCAACCTTATACCACAATGTTCAAGAAGTTCTAGACCAATGTGAGGTATGCAAAAAGTTTGCCAAAAGCAAAAACCTGCCTAAGTCTGTACTCCTCATTCAAACCCAACTACTGTTCAAAGTATGGGCTCTGGACATTGTGGGCCCCATGCCAGGAAAGCACAACAACAAAAAATACATCATCACAGCCATCAATTTTGCAACAAGGTGGCCAGTAGCCCAAGCGGTGAAAACACATACTGGTAACAATGTCTGACAATTCATTGGCAAGAAAATAATCAGCAGGTTTGGAAAGCCAGAGCTCCTGATAACCAATGGAGGCAAAGAATTGACCTCCAAAGACACCAACGTGTACCTCACCAAAAATGGGGTTAAACACACTGTCACAACACCATACCATCCACAGGCCAATGGACGCGTAGAGCGGCTTATGGTAGCCTTGTGCAAGCCTTAGCCAAGCTCACAACCGGGAGACCTGAAGACTGGTATAAGCAGCTACCAACTGCATTACTTGTGTGCCAAACCCAAGTGAACAGATCCACCAGAAAAAGCCTGCTTTAACTGGTATATGACACACAGCCAAATATCATTCAAGCATTGACAGGATCTAAACTGGAAATTCCAAGTGAAGTCCCTCCACGCTCAGACCCTCAAGTAATAGAGGCTAACAGCAAGCAAACAGCAAAAGAGAATGAACGTCTGCAAAAGACATTTGTCTCCATCCACAATAGACATGAAGTTGGAGACAAAGTTTGGGTCATGAATGTTGACAAGAGCAAGCTACAACCTGGAAAAGTTGGGCCAGCAATCATCCTGAAGGTAAACAACAATAACACTTACCTTGTGCAGGGGCTTGGAAAACGTAATCAAGACAAGACCCTACACCATGATTGCCTACAACCCTGCAGAGCAAGACAGAAACAATGAAATACCGCCCTGCCTGCCACAGAGCAGCAACTAGTGCAATACAGCGCCTGGGCTCCTGACAACCTCCCTGACAACCTGCCCCCAGAGGAGGCCAACCTTCAGTTGGGGGGGTGTCAAAACTGCAGGCTCAACCCGCCAGCAAGGTTCTAACCAAGCAGGTTTGTGACCTGCAATCCAATTATCTGGTCACTCAAAGTCAGACTAGGAATTCAACTCAAATTACCAAATCCAACAACATGAACAGATGATGATCCTTTATGGTGGATACCTCAATTTGGAGCTTGACTCATTATCAGGATCAAGCCACCCCCTTCTTCCATCCAGCCGTGTGATCACCAATCTTGTTCCTGTTATCCTTGATTCACATGATTTATATAATCTCTATCTCACAATAAAAATTATTATCTATATTCTAAATATTTTTCTTGTGTAACTCTGCTAAAACAGCACAGTTACAACATTTATTTAAATTACAGGGGCTACCAGTGATTGGTAACCCCTGTAAAACCAACCGAGCGTAAAGGCTGCCACTTCAGCAACCTCATCCCCACTCCTAGTTATAACTAAAGCAAGAATAGAAAGACATAAAAAACTTACTTATTGTTTCCCCTGCGGCCCCCTCAGCCACTGACACCCCTTCAGCAAACTTCATGAGCATTGGATGCTCTTCATTAATTTTTCTAGGCTTAATTTTTCTTAAATTTATTGCTACTTATGCTTCTTCTTGGTTTTCATTTGATAAAGCTTCTGTATTTCTTGAAGCGCTTCTCCTTCTTGCTTGTGTTTCATTTTCATCTGTTTCCATTTGGTCAGTTTCCTCTTCATTGGTGTTGATTTCCTTTGAAATTTCAGTTCCTTCAATCAGCTTGATTTTCTTATTGTTTTTTTGGCCCCTTGCCAGAACTCCAACAAATTGTAGGCTGCATCATTGAACTTCAGGCTTGATAGAATTTTTTTATGTAGATTTTGTAGCCCTTCTTTGTTCTTTTCATCTATAATATTTCCCAATTTATTCAGAACATCTTCCTTTGGCTGGATCAGTGGCTTGCCTATGTTGCCCAGCTTTCCTGTTACTAGTTCCCTGATAGTTTTTTCTATTTCAATAACCTTTTGCAGATGTGCTTCTAATTCATTTATCAAGTTGTAAATATTTGACATTTTTTTTGAATTACATTAAAAAACTGGCTTTTGTAGTACTACCTTAAATGCATGAATATTTTTCATCATCAATAATAAATCAAGGACCATAAATGTAAATTTTGCATTAGAATATTGCAATTAGACGTCAACTCTTGATATTGTGATATTATGTGAATAACTCAATGAATTTTGTTTAATAAATTACATTGTAAATGAGGCCTTTTTCATTGTAATTTATTTAAATGGACTGTGTTCATATTAGAGAGCAATCAATGCTTAGTACAAATATTGATACATAGTGTATTTTACAGCTTGTATATTTGCCTATTAATAACAATTCTGTAAACTTTTTAGTTGGATTTTGTGATTAATAATAATGTAATGGGTTAATAAATTAATGTTTATTAGTATTAATTGGCTGATTTTCTTTGCTTTAGCAATTGTGCATTTTCTGATATTTACAGCTAGTATCCAATTGGATGTGAAACCAACCAATTGGAAACCAGTGTGTAAATATCAGAAAATGCACTATTTCCACAGCAAAGAAAATCAGCCAATTAATGATAATAAACAGTAATTTATTAATCCATTACTGTAAATTCAGAACCTGAACATAAAAATGCAAGATTGTCAAATCCTTGGTCCAAATTTTGAATCACTTTTGCGGGCACCTCAGCTGAGTGAAAAGTAAAATATTAAATAAAATTAATCATTTAGTTTGACTTTTTTTGGTTTATTTAAATTGGCAAATTTCAAATCTCTTGAGCAGATAAATCAACTAATAAAAGACAAAACCCAACAAACAAATGTGAGATACATGAATCAGAAATGCAGGATTCTAATGTACAATTTAAGATTTCCAGTATTTCAAACAAATCATAGACATCATGTAAAACTTAACAAATCTGAAATTGCGGGATTGTCAAATCCAAGAACCAAGTTTCAAATCATAAAAGTAAGGAATTTGAAATAATATAATTTATGGGTGTCTCAAAAAGGATGCCAAAGGATCTAGAGTGGATTTGTGCTGATTCTTTTAGGAATCATAGGCATTCTCAAAAATTACCCTATTCCAATTTAGGACAGCTAAAATTTAGATCCTACTATTCACAAAATTAACATACTTAACAATAAAATTGACTAAAATGTACACATCTCTTTTTGAGTTTAAAATTTTTTAATAAAAATTTATTATGTCTTCTTCCAACAACAACTAATTCAATGAGCTATTCCCTGGCCTTGACAAAATTATGCAGGGCTACACTGGGTCTCTTAACAGTGAAGCCTCTGTCTATGGCCACTCTCAACCCGCAGGCCCCTCCTCAAGCACCACACAGGAGTCTGTTCTTTCCCCTGCAACTTCCAGCATGGCCCTGTTTGCCTACCATGCACAGGCAGCTGCCAACCCAAATCCCTTATCAGCAATGGCATCCAGAACCAGCCATTTTAGCCATGGGGTCACCCAGAGAGCCCAGAACCCCAAAACAGCCAATCAGATGACATTGACCAGTTCACAAGATGGACATATTCCCCCCAGCCAATCAGCCTGCAAGATGCAGAAGAAAACTAATCACTCCGGAGATTGTTCTTGAAATGGTTGAAAAGCAAGGGAAGCTTATGTCACTTAGGGAAATTGTGGCCACAATGGGGTTTGCAAAGTCCACTGTGGCTGCAACCCTGCAAGCCCACGTCAACTGTGGCCCCCTACCAAGAAGACCCTGACTGGTGCCTGTACTTCAACTGAAGGTAACACAGCCCATCTCCTTATGATGGCCATTATGGAATGTGACCCGCAGATGCCCCTGGTCCAGGTACGTCTCCAGTTGGGACTCCATGGCATCTTCACCAACAAAAGAACAGTGAATTTGTGGATGCATGGAGTTGTGGTTGCTGCTAGAATCTTGTCTAATCAGGTTCTCATTGGTCACAGTTTGATGTACACTGATCCCTACAATTCAACTATTATTAATTTTATCAGAGGAAGGGCAATGAGGGCCTTTAATGATATAATCTTCCTATCATACTCTAAGACTTCTGCAAGTATCCAAGACTTTGGAGAGAAGCGTATCCAGTCTGAAGTGTACAAGTGCAACCCAATCTTGTATTGTTTTGTTGGGGTTTTATTGGCAATTTCCCCATTGGGCGTCAATTATTACTTGGCAATATTGAACACCGCTGATAGGTATGCCTACCAGACAGAGCTCAAGGCCATGCTGGAGGAGTGGGCCACACAAAACTCTGTGCACACAGTTGTACTGAGTGCAGAGATGGAGTAGCAGGAATGGGCTACCCAAGAAATCAGGGCTGCGGGGCATACCTGCTGATCCTACCCCATCAACTACACCAACATGCATCTTGCATATGTATGTCTCTACAATTTTGGTTCTGCTCTCAGGCACTTAAAGCCTGCCATCTACAACAAACTATGCACCCAACTTGATAAGGGGTATGAGTTTTTCCTTTCTGTGTCTGTCCAGGATTTATTTGATCTCATCATCTTCTATGCAAGTGATAGTGATAAGTCCAGAAAGGACCCCTGTCTCCCCCCACGCCAGTCCATCCATTTTGACAAGCCAGTATATGTGACGGAAGAAGAATTCAAGCAATTGAAGCAATCAGCTCTTGCTGCCCCTTCCCAGTCAACAAACCCTGCCTCCCTAACCCCCTATCAAGCCACCTGCCTTCCAACCCTGACTCCCAAACCACCACCCATTCCCTCCCCACTATCTCTGATGCCGCCCCTCTCACAGGCGCAGATGAAGGCAACATTCATTCTGCCCATTCCCTCCCCTTCCTGTTCTTTGATCAGTAAATAAATCTTTTATTTGTGACAACTTATTAAAATTGATATCTCTATTTCAATTCATAATTAATAATACTTTTTTTTACATTATCAACATTTCCCATAATTAATACAATGTTGTACATTTTACAAATAGCTTAAAATTATGAGCATACATATTTTTCATCATCATTAATAAATTAAAGACAATAAACATAAATATTGGATTAGAATATTGCAATTAGAAGTCAACTCTTGATATTTTGATATTATGTGCATAACTCAATGCATTTTGTTTAATAAAATCCATTGTAAACTTGGCCTTTTCAATTATAATTTAAGGAAATTAACTGTGTTTATATTAGGGCCATTAATGCTTAGTACAAATATTGAAAATTAGTGCATTTTACAGCCTGTATATTTACCTATTGGTAATAATTCTATAAGTTTTTCAGTTGGATTTTACAGGGTAATAATAATGTAATGTGTTAATAAATTACAGTTTACTGTCATTAATTGGTTGATTTTCTTTGCTGTGGCAATTGTGCATTTTCTGATATTTACGCACTAGTATCCAATTGGTTGGCTTCACATCCAATTGGATACTAGTGCATAAATATCAGAAAATGCACAATTGTCACAGCAAAGAAAATCAACCAATTAATGGCAGTAAACTGTAATTTATTAACACATTACATTATTATTACCTTGTAAAATCCAACTAAAAAGTATATAGAGTTATTACCAATAGATAAATATACAGGCTTTGAAATGCACTAATTTTCAATATATGTACTAAGTACTAATGGCCCTAATATAAACACAGTCCATTTCATTAAATTATAGTGGAAAAGGCCAAGTTTACAGTGGATTTTTTTAAACAAAATGCATTGAATTATGCACATAATATCAAAATATCAAGAGTTGACATCCAATTGCAATATTCTAATCCAATATTTACGTTTATTGTCTTTAATTTATTAATGATGATGAAAAATATGTATGCGTTGAAGATAGTACTATAAAAACCGGTTTTTGATGGAATTCAAACAAAATTTCAACAATCTATAACTTGATCAACAAATTAGAAGCACACCTGCAAAAGGTTGTTGAAATTGAAAAAAATATCAGGGAAATAGTGACAGGAAAGCTGGGTAACAAGGGCCAGCCACTGATCCAGTCAAAAGAAGATGCTCTGGATAAATTAGGAAATATTATAGATGAAAAGAATAAAGAAAAATTACTTAATCTACAGGGAACAATTTTATCAAGTCTTGAATTCAACAACACAGTCTACAATTTGTGGGAGTTCATGCAGGGGGCCAAAGAAAACAATAAGATCAAACTAATTGAAGGAACAAAAATTCAAAAGGAAATCAACACCAATGAAGAGGAAAACAATCAAATAGAAACAGATGAAAATGAAACATAATCAAGAAGCAGAAGCGCTTCAAGAAATACAGAAGCTTTATCAAAATAAAATCAAGAGGAAGCACAAGTTGCAAGAAGAATAAGAAAAATTAAGCCTAATAAAATTAATGAAGAGCATCCAACGCTCATGAAGTTTGCCAATATGGCGCCTGTGGCTGAGGGGGCCACAGGGGAAACAATTAGTAAGTATTTTTATGTTTTACTTATATTTATTTTAGTCATTACCAGGAATGGGGATGAGGTCGCGGAAGTGGCAGCTTATACACCAAGTTGGTTTTATGGGAGTTACCAGTCACTGTTTGCCCCTGTAAAGCAAATAAATAAAATAATTCAACAGAATATGAATAATTTTTTAATAATGAAACTCAAGATAGGGAATATTCACCACCCGCAGGGTGCATGTCATGGATAAGGGAAGCATATGAACTAGGAGCAACTATCAAAATCAAAGAAATGAATGAAATTTGCATGGATATCAAAATAAACTTCAATGAATACATATACAAAAGCATTCAATGATTTCCCTTCACTAATATTAACAAATATGAAAAGAATTTAATAAAAACCGACTTTCAAATAGGAAATGAATATTTGAAATCTGCTATTTTTAATGAAGTTTTTAAGGCACTATCAAATAAAGTTGGGTATGCTGTTAGGAAGCCAGTCATAGGTAGAGGCATTGGGAAGCTCAAGGTGAGGGGTGGTTGAGCTGGCAGGTAAGGCCCACCATAGAATGGGTGCCAACTTGATAATATAAGACAAAGATTGCCTAAGCAAGGACCAGGGTCCGGAGTTAGGGACCACAGAATCCAGCAATCCTGTAAAAGTAATATAGAGTACTCCAAACAGTTGGGTAGAGGTGGTCTTGGTGGAAGCAGTGGGTTCCAAGGAGCAGTCTGGTCTTGGGGTTAATGGCGGAGTCATGGGAACAAAGTACGCTGGTAGGTAGTTGTACTTGTCCTTGAATAATAAGGGCGGTATCTTGACTCTCTTTCCTTTACGTCCTATGTATTCAGTACTTCTAGTCCTTGCCAAAGGGTTGGCAATGAGAATGGTTTCCAAGTTGTACTCTGAATAGACCGGGTTGGGGGGGGGGGTACTTGGTAAAGTGCACAGGTCCAAAGGGAGCTCCTGGGGGCAGTATAATGCCTGGGGCAATTCGGCAGATTGGGCTCGGGAGGGGGCGGCAGCCTGATAGTCTACTTGACCGGAATTAAGATGGAAGATCACTAAGACTAGATAGGGTAAGATTTTTTTGAACCAAAGGTTCATAAAACTTTATTATCAAAAATGACAATGGGGTCTTTGTCGTACTGCCAGGGCTTTTATACCATGGGACTTTGCTTCTTCAATTTTTGCAGGATTCAGGTTTGCAGACAAGGCACTGGCAGGGAATGAGTCTTGGCTTGGAGTCTCAAGGGTGGCAGATCCAGGTTGTGCCTGATCTGGCAAATAGAAATATCAATGCTTTGTTCCGCTGCCACTGTTCACTATGTCACTTGAGTAGTTCAATTGTACTACCCCTTCTGGGCGGAAGACTGGTAGTTGCTGGTGGTCATTGGCAGAGTTAAAAATAGGGTTTTTTTAACCTCCTTAAGTCAAGCTGCAACCTCTGCATAGGTTTGGGTCTTTGGTGGCTCAAGGTTGGCATCAATCTGATGACCATTTGGGGAATTGTCTTTGGGAGGCTGGCAGGTCTCGGAGTAACTCGTCAACTTGGGTTTGCAATTTAACAAGTGGGCGGTCTCCTGTCCACTTTGTGCAACTTGAGTAGTCTTTGGAGGGTCAGGGTTTGATTCCAGGGTTTCCAATGTTGGTTTCAAAACTCCAGTATTGGCGTTGGGAAGGTTGGCAGCGGGTTCTTCACAAACCTCTGTTAGCCAGGTTACATCTCCTTTGCAGATACGGGTCTTCATTGGCACCAGGTTGACAGCAGACTGACAACTATTCAGGGAATTCTCTGTAGTAGGCCGGCGGGTTGCGGAGTAATTCATCAATTTGAGCCTGTGACTTAACAGGTTGGCAGGTCCTGGACTGTCCTGGAGGGTTTGATCCGTCTTTTGGGAACTGAGGCTCAACTCTTGAGTTTTCAATACAAGTATTAAAATGTCATTCATGACAGATGCAGTCCTCATGAATAATTTCAAACCTTTATTTATTTCATTCACTGAGGCCTGAGGGGCTGATTCAAGTCAGGTCCCCTGGAACCCTCTTCAAGTTCAGCCAAACATCCTATATTAATAGGTTAGTGCAAATATTCAAAAAATTATGCATGTTCTTAGAAAAGTATACCTCACAAAGAATTCATGTCGCGGTATACCTGGGAATCCTCCTCCACTGCATATTAAAAACCAACATCAAAAAGTTTGAGGATGTACCTATTCAAATGGACATTTGCCGTGTAGCCTTTGGACGCCAGAAAACACCACAGGGATACAGGACAGTTGAGCACGTCCTCTATGACTCATTTGCATTGGTAACGCTATACAGGTACTATGTGCCCCCCAAAAAAACCTACTAGTTGATTTGCTCACCCGCTTGCCTTTTATCAAACAATCAGCAACCACTGGTGTACAGGGCACCACCCCTCTAGCAATCACATCCAGGGTTGTCCACCACATACAGAAAAGTATGTGGATCCAATTGGATGCATTAGCTGAAAATTTAATTTTGGGGTATAATTCCCCGGAATAATCACATTTCCTTTGCAATTAGCATCCCCCAATAAATATTTTCCCCTTGCAAATTATTTTTTTTACTTTTTTATATTTTAATACTAAATATTTTTAATACTGAAATATGCACTATTAAAATTCTACTATAAAATTTTTAATATTACATATTTAAATATTAAAAATATTTAGTATCTAAAGTTTAATATTAAAATTTTAAATAATATGTATTACAATATTAAAAATTTTAATATTAAATATTTCAATATTAGAATAAATCATGATTTAATAAAAATAGTTAAATTTCAAATATTTAAACTTTAATATTTAACTTTTACAATTTATAATTATAATTTTCTTTTAATATTTTAACTTTTAGTATGTAAAGTATAATATCAATATATCTAAATATATTAAAAGACATTAGTTAAAGTTGCAACCTATTCAAATATTAAAAATAAGTTAAAAATGTTCTTATTTATTAGCTTGTTGAATATGGGTTTATTTATCACATAGATAAACATTGAGAATTTAATTTATCTGCAGTATGCGGCCCACTCCACTATTTTTCTAAACAAATGATTGTTTAGAACTTGAATTACCTTTCCCTTGTAATGTGATTTGTTAAACATATTTGATATACTTGACCTGCATCCTAAGTACTAATTAGTAAGCAATACATGAAAATAATTGGTGGTTGTGTCGTGTGGCTAGTGTGGCACTGAAATAACAAGGATCAGATGATGACATGCAAGGTCCAATTTGGGGCTTAAAAAAGCCAAAGAATCATCAACAATTCACAATTATTTAAATAAAATATTTCTATTTCTATCTTTTTTAATTTATTCATTTGTTAGCGCAACAGTCAATATAATATTCAGTGCATTATAATAAAAATAATTCTTCATACCTAGTATAATTAATTTTACTTACCTTTTCTATGTATTCTTAAATGTCTATAATACATTCAAATGTCACATTATTATATATAAATAATAATTTTTGAGTCCAAATAAAAAAAATAAAAATAAAAACAAATAAAACCCAGAGTGCCCATTTATCTGATTGGCTCAGAGGCCAGGGCTTTAGGGAGGAAGGATTCTGAGTGCTTGTAAAAAGCCGCCACCATATCAGATGGCATTGCAAATTGGCTGACCTCAAGAATATTGAATAGATCCTCAGTGTCCTGAGGAGGGCCTTGTTTCACCTTATTCTTGATCCAAACAAAGACCTCCTTGATTGGGTTAAGGAATGGAGAATATAGGGGGAGGAAGAGGAGTCACATTGGGCAGCCAGCAAGGCGGTGGTTGGAGGAATGGCTATTCTTGTCAATGGATGGAAACTTGGACACAACCAGATTCACTTTGTGGAGCCCAACATTATCAAGCACAACAACGTTGGTTGTGCCACTGTAATTTATCTGCAGGTACTCCTTGACGGCTTGGAGAAAATTGAGAAAGGTCCTGCTGTTATGGGAGCCTTTAATCATCTGATACTGGTCCAACCTGCAAGGACCAAGAAGCGCAACCATGGAATAGGTCTGGGAACAGACAGCTGCACAATGGGCTACGCCGTCCTAGGACCCCTTCTTAACCCACCCATGCCTAGACCTGAGTGAGGAGGAAAACAACAATTTGTTGATATAGAAGAACAGGTCATTCCCAGTCTCCTTTAGTGCCAGATATGTCTCGGCATAAATGTGTCAATCCTCAATGGTCTTTTCACTGTTTCTATTGTACAGAGAAACTCCGAGCACTTTCCACAAGAAGCCCAAATCAATCATTGTTTTGTAGACAAGATTTTTGGAAACAAAAAGCCTGAACTCTGTGGCAAGCATTGATTGGACAGCAAGTGTGTCCAGGTGGCAATTATTGGCTACCCACTGCTTGATTGTGTCAATGTGAACGGGCTGAAGGAGTTTGGGCTGTCTTTTTGCCTTGGTGGATTTGGCAATTCACCCGGTATTGCCATACTTGGTGTTGATGTTGGCAATGTATCTGGCCGTGACACCAAATTGGGATGCAATATCCTGAACTGCCATTCCCCCATTCAAGCAGTTGAGGAGAGATTCACACTCACTATCTGTCAACTGACGCTGGCCCTTGGCAGGTACCACAGCATCCTGGCTACCAGGCTCAACACAGGGGACGGGGACCTTTGTGTAGAAGGTGAGATCACGCTTGCTTGCAGTGGCACTGTCAATGGTTAAATACACAATAGGCGCAGATGGCTCAACAGTGGCTGTGAATGGCTTGTAGGTGGTGTCAAAGACGCAGGGGCAGAAAGCAGCAACTCTTGGATCAAGAGTGTGGGGCCAAGTGACAGCTGGGTAAACAGTGGAGGTGTAAGTAACCTCATTATTCCTGGTGACCCTGGTGTAGGAGACTTTTGTGGCAGTCCTTGAGAGTGGCTTCTTCTGGGATTCAAGCTGGTAGTTCTGGCTTGGGATGCGGGAGGTGGTTGGCTGGCGCTGACACCTTGGGAGGCCTGTGTATTGGCATGAATCTCCTTGAGTTGGGTTCTGGGTCTGTTCTTGGACCCTCTGGGACGCCCTCGTGGACAGGCTGCCCCGCAGGCTGGTGCAGGAGTGGGTTAGGAATGCAATTGACAGTCCATAAAAATAAAATATAAAAAATAAAGTTTAGATTAAATATGTATTTATTTGGATTTATTGGTTTAGTTGTGGGTAGCTGTTTTCTCTTGAGCTAGCCTTGAATAGTTACAGAATTTCTATATATGTGATTTGAAGTGAATAATATTGTATACTTTCTGGGTTTGGATAATTTTAAAGATTAATCACTTTTTATGTCTAAACATGGTTATTGATATTGAATTTTTAGTTTAATTTTAGTTGTGGTGGAGCTTCTTGATTTGGGTTGGTGTTTCCTAGTGTGCTTACTGTACATTAAATTTGGATTACAGTTCCTGCAATTAATCTCTGAGTATTCTAGTGGCATTCAAAAGTGATTTGAAATTTGGTTCTTGGATTTGACAATCCCTCAATTTCAAAAAACATAGTAAACTTAATGAAAATAGTTGATGGATTTGAACACTTCAAATCTTATTCCAGTTAATTCATTTTGTCCATTGGAAATATGCAGTTTGAATTGAACTTTGCAAAGTGTCTATGAGTTCCTGCATTTTTAAAAATCCAAATAAAAATAAAAATAAAAATAATTCAATTTAATTAAAAAAGGCCATCCCACAAAAGTGATTCAAAATTTGGACCAAGGATTTGACAATCCCGCATTTTTACGTTCTGGTTCTGAATTTACAGTACATTATTATTACTCACAAAATCCAACTGAAAAGTTTACAGAATTGTTATCAATATGAGAATATACAAGCTTTAAAATACACTATGTATCAATATTTGTACTAAGTGTTGATTGCTCTCTAATAAGAACACAGTCTGTTTATATAAATTATAATGAAAAAGGCCTCATTTACAATAAATTTTATTAAACAAAATGCATTGAGTTATGCACATAATATCACAATATCAAGAGTTGACGTCTAATTGCAATATTCTAATCCAATATTTACGTTTATTGTCTTTAATTTATTAATGATGATGAAAAATATGTATGCTCATAATTTTAAGCTATTTGTAAAATGTACAACATTGTATTAACTATGGGAAATGTTGATAATGTAAAAAGAAAGTATTATTAATTATGAATTGAAATAGAGATATCAATTTTAATAAGTTATCACAAAGAAAATATTTATTTACTAATCAAAGGACGGGAAGGGAAGGGAATGGGCGGAATGGACGTTGCCTTCATCTGTGCCTGTAAAAGGGGCGGCATCAGAGATAGTGGGGAGGGAATGAGTGGTGACTTGGGAATCAGGGTTGGAAGGCAGCTGGCTTGATAGGGGTTGGGGAGGCAGGGTTTGTTGACTGGGAAGGGGCAGCAAGAGCTGATTGCTTCAATTGCTTGAATTATTCTTCCGTCACATATACTGGCTTGTCAAAATGGATGGACTGGCGTGGGGGAGACAGGGGTCCTTTCTGGACTTATCACTATCACTTGCATAGAATATGATGAGATCAAATAAGTCCTGGACGGACGCAGAAGGGAAAAGCTCATATCCCTTATCAATTTGGGAGCATAGTTTGTTGTAGGTGGCAGGCTTTAAGCGCCTGAGGGCGGAACCAAAATTGTAGAGACATACATCTGCAAGATGCATGTTGGCATAGTTGATGGGGTAGGACCAGCAGGTATGCCCCACAGCCCTGATTTCTTGGGTAGCCCATTCCCGCTGCTCCATCTCAGCACTCAGTACAACTGTGTGCACGGTGTTTTGTGTGGCCCACTCCTCCAGCATGGCCTTGAGCTCCGTCTGGTAGGCATACCCATCTGCGGTGTTCAATATTGCTGAGTAATAATTGACGCCCAATGGGGAAACTGCCAATAAAACCCTGACAAAACAATACAAGATTGGGCCGCGCTTGTACACATCAGATTGGATGCGCTTCTCTCCAAAGTCTTGGATACTGGCCAAGATCTTAGTGTATGATAGGAAGATGATGTCATTACGGGCCCTCATTGCCCTTCCTTTAATAAAATTAATAATGGTTGCATTGTAGGGGTTGGTATCCACCAAAATGGGGCCACCAAGAACCTGATTGGATAGGATTCTGGCGGCAACCACAACTCTGTGCATCCATGAATTCACCGTTCTTTTGTTGGTGAAGATGCTGTGGAGTCCCAACTGGAGACGTACCTGGACCAGGGGCATCTGCGGGTCACATTCCATAATGGCCATCATAAGGGGATGGGCTGTATCACCTTTGGTTGAGGTACAGGCACCAGTTGGGGTCTTCTTGGTGGGGGGCCACAGTTGGCGTGGGCTCGCAGGGTTGCAGCCACAGTGGACTTTGCAAAACCCATTGTGGCCGCAATTTCCCCAAGGGACATAAGCTTCCCTCGCTTTTCAACCATTTTGAGAACAATGTCCAGAGTGATCAATTTTCTTCTGCGTCTTGCAGGCTGATTGGCTGGGGGAGGGACATGTCCATCTTGGGAACTGGTCAATGCCATCTGATTGGCTGTTTTGGGGTTCTGGGCTCTCTGGGTGACCCCATGGCTAAAATGGCTGGTTCCAGATGCCATTGCTGATAAGGGATTTGGGTTGGCAGCTGCCTGTGCATGGTGGGCAAACAGGGCCATGCTGGAAGTTGCAGGGGAAAGAACAGACTCCTGTGTGGTGCTTGCAGAGGGGCCTGCAGGTTGGGAGTGGCCATAGATCAGAGGCTTCACCGTTAAGAGACCCAGTGTAGCCCTGCATAATTTTGTCAAGGCCAGGGAACAGCTTGTTGACTTGGTTGTTGTTGAAAGAAGACATAATAAAAATTTTATTATAATTTTAAACTCAAGAAGAGGAATGTATATTTTAGTCAATTTTATTGTTATATATGTCAATTTTGTGAATATTACAATCTAAATTTTAGCTGACCTAAAATGGAATAGGGTGATTTTTGAGAATGCCTATGATTCCTAAAAGAATTTGCACAAATCCACTCTAGATCCTTTAACATCCTTTTTGAGACACCCATAAATTATATTTATTTCAAATTCATTGCAATTATGATTTGAAACTTGGTTCTTGGATTTGACAATCCCGCAATTTCAGATTTGTTAATTTTCACATGATGTCTATGATTTGTTTGAGATACAGGAAATCTCAAATTGTACATAAGAATCCCACATTTCTGATTCATGTATCCTGCATTTGTTTGTTGGGTTTTGTCTTTTGTTAGTTGAGTTATCTGCTCAAGGGATTCAAAATTTGCCAATTTAAATAAACCAAAAAAAGTCAAATTAAATGGTTAATTTTATTAAATATTTTAATTATCACTCAGCTGAGTTGCCCGCAAAAGTGATTCAAAATTTGGACCAAGGATTTGACAATCCCGCATTTTTACGTTCAGGTTCTGAATTTACAGTATTTTAAGTTAGTGATTATTATGATCTAAATATTAGCCATCCTAAAAATGGAATAGAGTGATTTTTGAGAATGACTATGATTCCTAAAAGAATTAGCACAAACTCCACTCTAGATCCTTTTAAATCCTTTTGAGATGCCCATAAATTATATTTATTTTGAATTCACCTCATTTTTGATTTGAAATTTGGTTTTTGGATTTGACAATCCCAAACTTTTAGATTCATTTATTTTTACATGATGTCTATGTTTTTTTCTACATACAGTAAATCTCAAATTGTACATAAGAATCCTGCATTTCTGATTCATGTATCCCACATTTGTTTGCTGTGTTTTATCTTTTTTTAGTTGAGTTATCTGCCTAAGAGATTCAAAATTAGCCAATTTAAATAAACCAAAAAATCAGAGTAATTGGTTGATTTTATTAAATATTTTAATTTTCACTCAGCTGAGTTGCCTGCAAAAGTGATTCAAAATTTGGACCAAGGATTTGACAATCCCATATTTTTACGTTCAGGTTCTGAATTTACAGTACACTATTAAACTTCATGTATTTATCAAAAAATACAACTATTTACCTGCTTACTGGTCCTCCTGGAACCACCTCTCACCCTGAAGCCCAAATGCCTGCCTTTTGTTACGCCTACCACAGACTCACTTTAAAATCAACTATTTAGAATAGTATATATCATTCCTACTGATATTATTAGCTCTATGCTGCCATCTGCAGGCCCTTGGTCTATTTTAGGATAGTCAGCCTCATATTTTATCAATATAGTGCCAATCCTGTGATATGCAACACCCACCAACCTGCAGTAGAACACACCATTTCAAAAACAGCACTTCAATTTTTGCCATCTCAAATTTAATTTGAGATGGTGTTTTTTGCGTTAGTGATTTTAAATCATAAAAAAATGAAATAATTAAAAATAATTAAATTTTACATGCTGTAGATTCAGAACCTAAAGGTAAAAATGCGGGATTGTCAAATTCTTTTGTGTGAAATCACCAACTTACTAGAATATTTTTCATCATTTTATATAGAAAAGTAAGTTGTTCTGGTTGAAAATTACTCCATTAAGTTGATGAGTTCACGCAAAAGAATTTGAAAATCCCACATTTTTACCTTCAGGTTCTGAATTTAAACTATACTTTATTAATATGGCATCTCAAATTTACGCCATCTCAATTCTGTCACTTCAAGTCAGATTAATTAAATCTTTTTTTGCTAACTTTATTTACATATGAAATCACTTAGTGTGGGGCGTGTTTACGCCATTTCAACTTTACGTCATTTTGAATCACACTGTTTATCTTAAACTAAAATAATCTTATACCCAAACTAAAATAAAGCCTGTTGTATAGTACCAGAAGATGTTCCTATAGTATTAATCCAAGACACTTATACTAAGAACAACCTAAAATAACGCCATTATGATAGTCCTACTAGTGATTGTCATTGCTGGGTAAAAAAACTACTTTTGTTATATGTAATTTATAACTTTATTATACATGGATACATTGATAAGGGCTCTATTAATAAAATATTTTAATAGTGATTTTAATATGGAAGAGGGTGATTACGCCAGTTCAATTTACGTCACTTTGAATTCCACCAAGTTTCATATCACCCAATCAATTCAATGCGCACAATGGATAGGGGAAAATAAGGGGAAATTACATATGACTCCAGGCTATGCTATATCAATTCCCCCACTGCAATTCTTGCTTTCCACTTTTTAAAAGTAAAGATTGACATTAAGACTCATATTAATAAAAAGTGTAAGAAATTGCCTGAAACTTTGAAGATATGTATTTTTTTGGCCTCCTCTAAACAACTGGGTACTTTTTAACCCCAGTTGTATAAGCTAGTTTTTGAGAAATTCAAGTTTTACTCTTTGGCCCAGTTGAGGTAGCTCCACCGTAAATTTGTTGATTTAATATAAAAAATGGTCAAAAACACTATGTTTTTGAGCTACAGCACCTTGATTACGTCACTTCAAACACGCCATTTTGAAAGCAAGTTTTCAGTCAAAACTCAAAGTTTTGCATACTTGTGTTATTAATAAAAAATATTTTTTACAAAATAAAAAACATTGAAATTTTTGATATTATATATTTTGAGACTTTTTCTACAATTCTATGTAAAAAAACTACTTTTATAATAAAAAGATTCTCATTTTTCTCTTTAAAAACAACCCCCAAATTCTTCATATTTTGATACTAATTCACTTTTAGATGCCTCCCAAGCCTATCACCAAAGCTGCGCCCAAGGCCTCCAAGGACAAGATCACTCCTCCCAAGGCCAAAAAGGCCAAAACTACCCCTAAAAAGCAGCCTTCTAAGGGTAAATCTCCCCCCAAGACATCCACACCTTCACCTGAACCTGAGGAAACAAGCCCAACTCCTCCCCACTCTCCTTTTGTTTACTCCTCTTCAGACCCCCAAGAGAATTTGTTCAACTTCAAATGCCACTCTGATCCCACCTCAAAGCCTGAAGAGGAAGAGGAACAGGATCCTGAGCCTAGTGCTCCTGCAGATGAGCAAATTGGGATCTGGGATCTATACACCATCACAATATCTGAAACCAAAATGGTACCTTTGCTGTGCCCACCACGTACCCAGCCAGCTACTCCATAATTACTAAGAAAGGGGGTGCCGCTTTTGTTTACAAGGGCTACAGCTTCAGCTGTAACAATTAAAAGAAACCAATCTGCCAACATCACTATAAATGTGATAATGTTGGGTGCCCTGCTAGGCTCACTACATACGGGTTCACTAGATTCAAGGCCCTGACTACTGGCCATGACTGCGCTGAGCCTTTTGATCCCTTGTACCAACTGATCCGCTGGTTTCTTTTCCAGGTCATCTCAACCACCAAAGATCAAACCACCACCAAGGCTGCTAATGATGCCCTCCTTAATTTAAATGACACCCAACTTGCCACTGTTGGTGGTGCCTCCAAATTACAGAGATATCTCACTGATCAGATATATGCTCTGAGCACTGAAGGTGTCAGTGCTTCATTAATTGAGCAATTGATTCTTAAAGAGAAACAAAACTATCTTGTCATGAGGAGAGATTCCTTCTCCACATTAACGGCCAAAATGCCCCTGAGCGCATCATTTGCTTTGCCACCTCACAGGATCTGTGCAACCTGCTGAAATGCAAGACCCAGCTTGCAGATGGAACTTTCTTCACCTTCACAAATCTATTTAACCAGCTTTGGAACATCCATGGGAAGGTTAGAAATATGGTTCTTCTCCTGGTCTTCTTTTTTCTCCCAAATAAGAAGCAGAAAACTTATGTCTGTGCTCTCACAATTTTAAAGGCCAAGTTGGATGAGATCCTCCCAACCATCAAAGAGGAGCCAAAGAAAACCAGAGGGCACAAGAAGAAGACCCAGTCCCAGGAAGAGGAAGCCACCCCAACCAAGAAGCAGGCAGAAAGCCTTTCCTACTAAAAATATCTGGTATTGGATTTCAAACAGGTTCAGTCAAATGCCTTCATCAGAGTCTTCAAGAGCTCCCCTCAGGGATGCTAATTCCACTTCCAGCAGGCACTCTGCCGCCGCCTTCAAAAACGCTCTGATCTTCATGAGCTGGTCAACTCTGAAGGCACTAAAGAAGCCAAGGACGTTTTCAATTGCTTTGCTGCCCTTGCCCCTGTGAGAAAAGAGGATACAAATGCCTTTTACAACGCTATTCTCCGCCATCCTTATATCCTTGCCAACCAGGCAGCCTTTGCACCTTTTGTTGAGTATTTTGAAACTCAATGGGTTGTATTTTTCAAGGAGCATGTTGCATCAGAAAAGGTGGGGACTCAATCCAGTGGAACCAATATAAGCAGGTAAAAGATTGTTTGATCAAGACCACCTTTTCCCTTGAAGGGTGGCATAGCCAGTTTGCTACAAGGGTCAGGGTTTATAAGCCCAAATTAAACAAGATAATAGTGCATTTAAAAACCCAGCAATCCATCTCTTCCTGGCTCTTCAAGACTGGCATGAAGTCCAAAGGTGATCCCCCTAAGCAGACTAAGGCTGTAAAGAAATGTACTGAAATTAACAAAGTGGTTCGTGCATACTATCCTAAGGATAGAAAGCTTGAGCATCTCCAAGCTATATCAGTTGCTCTTTCTACCAATGTTTGAGCCATTTTCCAATAAACACATCCCAATTTTCTCTCTTATTATCTTTTGGTTTTATTATTTTTTGACTTTTTTAGTCTTTGGTACACTTATGAGCTTATTTTAAAGTATATTTTATAGTTATAATAGATGAAAATAGTTGTTTTGGGGTACATTTTATCTTTTGGGCTTTACACAACCATGTTGCTACTAATTGACTCCATTTTTATTACAGATCTGGAATTCTGAGGCTTTTTTAAGCCTAGAAATGTTTTTTTAAAAAAATTTGAGACTCTTTTGGGTTATTTTTGGAGTTCAAAAAATCTAAAAATTTAAAACCTGTTTTTCTTAGTTGCAATGCCGTAAATTGAAATGGCATTTTTACTATAAAATTGAGATAGCAAAAATTGAGATGGCATATTTTGAAATAGTGTTTTTCAAGATGCTGTTTTTGAAATGGCGTGTCCTACCCAACCTTCTTGGCTGCCTGACTCTTTTCCCTTAGGCCCAACTTACAGCACTTGGTATCCTGACACAGGATCAGAGTCTTCATGATGAATGATTTTGTTTTTTCAACTTTTTCCTAGTTCTTGGACTAGGTAGGTAAATTATTTTTTACCTATATTATAATTGTGAGCCCAATTTTTTGGGCTACAATTTAATATTGTCTGCATTTGCACCCACACTTCATCACCAATGCTATGGTACTGGGTGCAGTGGATGATGTTTCCTTGACTCTTTGGCCTCTCAAATATCTTGTTCCTGAATTCCTTATTGATTTTGTGGCATTTCTTGAGGGGCACTTTGGAGTAGATTCCCAGAAAAGAACTTTTTAGGGCTTTGAAAATTTTAGGCTGTGTGCTATAAACTAGCTCAAAAGGATTCTTCCTGGTAGCCCAATTAACTTAAGTGAGACATGAAAAAATAGTGGTTAGAAGTTTCTTGAACCACTCTTTGGAGGTACCAGGACTGTGGATTTTGGCAAGATCTTGGGTTATTACCCCATTCAGTCTCTCTACTTGACTATTTTCTTGTAGATGATAGGTGGTTTAACTGTATGTTTGATACCTTGTTTAATGAAGTAGATTCTGTTTTGATCTGCAGTTAGTTCCTTTTTTTCATCAGTTATGAGGAGTTCTGATATACCAAACTTCTTGATCATTTTTTTACAATGAATCTTCTGATATTTTCAATAGTATGGTGTTTCATTTCTTGAGCTAAAGACCAGCAAGTGGCAAAGTCTATAGCAGTAATGATATACTTTTTGTTTTTAGACTTCCCTAGCATGGGGCCTTTGACAGTTCACATGGAAGCTGTTGTGCAGGCAAGGGCTGATTTGGCCTCAATAAAGACTCTATGCTTAAAGTTGGCAAATTATAGTGATTTTGGGACAGGTAAATGTCATGGTAGATTCCATAATGTCAGGAATTATTTGGCCAAGTCAGAAATTTTAGAAATCCGGAAAGCCATTAACTAAATTAACTGGTTTGATAGATTTAAATCAATCAGTTGATTGAAAATGGGTTACTGCTGCTCCAGTTCACCATTTGGATTTGATTCCACCTTGCAAGCTGATGCTGATAAATTGACGTAATCTGAGAGTCACTAAATACAACCTTATTTATCAGAACAGTTGCCAGAAATTGGTCACACAATGGCTCTTTGCAAACTGGACAAGGTACTCACTAGACAATGCAGAAGGAATAGGAGCCAAGGATCCAGGTGGTATTGCTTAGTCAAATTTTGATATATATGGGAAATTTTTCACTGTTCAACTATTAAGAGTTGAATCCTCCCAAAAATTTTACTCAAATAAAATCAATACTCCCTTGGTCTAACTTTATTTTATCATGCATCCTGTAGTTGGCCTGCTGAGCTACATTCCCTATAATTTGATTCTTAGCCAAATCATTATGGGAAGACAGGGTCCCACGGTTGGCACTTTGTTGCCATCTCCTCCCAATGTTAATTCAATGCCCCTGAATCTTGGAGTTCTTCTCACTGTATCTGAAGCCAAGACACTTGCTCCATCTGAATGTCCTGAAATTTACGCTGAAGACACCTTGATCCCCTCCCAGGCTATTTATCTTGGGCTTTTTTTAGTCAGGGTTAATCATTCTGCTTAACCCCAGTGTATCATTTGGAAATTTTACAAACCAGTATTTAGGTCATTATTTGTTAGATTAATCTGTTTCCTATTAACTGTGCTACTCAACACTTTAAAATTTTGTTTTAATTTTCTTATCAATAAATTTAAATAATTACAACAATTTTATCAAAATAAATCTTATTTAATCCTTATAATATAAAACCTATATTAAATTAATCATTTTCTACTTACAGCTAACTTAAACTGTATTAAAAGCTAGTAACAATCTTATTTCATATACCATTATTTCTTGAAAGCTGATTAGTACAAAATGACATCATTCTAAAAAGAGAAACATAAAAATACAATAAAAACTGATATGATGCTTTTTGTTGGAAATTAAATTGTTGCCTAAAATCTTAGCTTTTTTAAAAATATTTAATTTAAAATATAATAATTTTTGAATCCCTCTTTTTAAAAAGAGGGCAGATAGCTTTTTGCATATTTAATAAATAAATATTAAATAAATTTGGATTTTTTATAAAAAAATCTAGTGGAAAGTTAAAAAACTAAAACTAAAATTAAAACTAAACTTTTATTGAAATTTCAGTGATCTCATTTAGCATAAGTAATTTATTCTTAAGTTAGATTTTTAGAAAATATATAATAAAAACTTATAAGAGAGTAAAAGTTTTTCTTTTCAAATTCTTAAGTATTTAATATTAATAAAATAGCTTTATACAACTATTTAATAAAACTATATTTTTATACTGTATGCTAGAGATAATATGTATAAAAAATTCAAACATAAAAAAGAATGTATCAAAATCTTGCTTTATTTAATTAAATTTTATAAAGGTTAAAATTTATTCAAACTAAATGGAAAATGATCTTAGTCATTGTATCTATAAAAATAAGATACAACTTTAAATATACAAGCAAATATTTATATGTGATTAAAAATAACATTTTTGTTTTGATAGATTTAAGATATTTAAAGTTCATTTTTTAAGAACTGTTAAAAGTTATAATAAACTTAAGTTTATTTAAACAAAAAGTTTTTGAGTTGGTTACTAGAAGTAAGCTAAATAATAATTTATACTTTAAATTTAGTTACTGATTAAAATATCATACTTTAAGAGTTAATTAGCATATTTTATTTCAAATAATAATTTTATAAGCTTACATTCAAAGCCACTTCAAGATACTAAATTGGTATTAAAATATAAAGTTGCAGCACAATTCCGAAAGCTGAGATTAAGGGCTTTCTAATGATACTAGTTTGAGCGAGATTGAGGTACTATTTGCCGAGATATCAACAGTTAACCAGAATATAAAAAGGGGTAAATAAACAATGATATCAGACTTCAGGGGTGATATTGATAAATTAAGGAGATCAGTTGGGGGTCAGTTTGGGATTTATGCCAGTAGTGCAAAAGCTTAGCTAACATGGTATTTAAACAGCTCAACTTTACAGAAATTTACTTTACAATCTACACCTTTACTCCTCTCTGATAACTGCACATCTATTTCCAAGAAAGAACTGCCTGAACCAAGCCAAGGAACCCAACCACTATCATTATGGAACCTATCAAGTTTGCACCTCAAATGACACCCTTCTTCTCACTGGGGGCTTCTACTAAGAGAGAAAGAATCTCTATGCTTAAACAAGCATTCCTTTTTACTGCTGGCAGTGATCTTAACAGCTTTGTTGAGCATTTCTTATTAAAAACAGAGTTTGGAAAAAGTACCTTCTTACCTGTCATACAAAATTCTAAGACAGATGATTTCCTTAACAACCTAAAGGAATTGATTTCAGAGTCCCCTGCCAAGCACCTTCCTTCCCTAAGAGCATTGGTTACATCACGCTACAGTCTGAAAGAGCTTTGGGATCATGGATTTAAAATGACAAAAAATGAGTATTCATATTCTAAAAAAATAAAAAATGCTAAAAAAGCATCATTAAATTCAAAAAATAAAAAAGGAAAAACTGATTCAGTAAAGAAAGAAAACATAAAAAATATTTTAAAACATATATTAAAAAATTCATTTCCAACCAGCCAATTCATTAAAAAATCCCCTGGATTGATTTATGAAGAATTACAAAAAGAATTGAGTGAATACTCAACTAAAATAAAATACTCCTTATTGAAAAGAAAAAAAGAAATTTATGAAGATATGAAAATAAAAAACAATATTTCTATTTCACTTTCCACTTTTTATAAGCTTATTCCTAATAATATAATCAAAAGCAAAAAGCAAACTGATATGTGTAACATTTGCAACTTAAAAAAATCATTAGAAATGAAGAAAAAGGATTTGAGTATAAAGAAGTTGCCATTGCCTAAATCTATT
Source organism: Entomophthora muscae (assembly GCA_014839935.2). Lineage (NCBI taxonomy): Eukaryota > Fungi > Entomophthoromycota > Entomophthoromycetes > Entomophthorales > Entomophthoraceae > Entomophthora > Entomophthora muscae. The sequence goes on from QTSX02006577.1 coordinate 68,300, forward strand.
AAAGAAAATTTGGAATCTATTGACCTACATGAAAAGTTTTATAAGCATCAAAATAAAGAATATATTAGTGATATAAATAATCTTGATAATAATTCATGTGTTATAGTAATAGACTATAAAGAAAACTTTAAAATAGGTGGGGGTCCTATAGAGACAAATAATTGTTTTTATGAGAAAATACCTATTTCTTTATTAGGATTTGCAATTGCTTTTAAAGAAAATGAGAAAATTAAATATGAGTATCATGACTTTTTATCTGAAATTTTATCTCATGACTCTTTGTTTTCAGGTCAGTGTTTGATAAGTCTGCTTAAAAATAATAAATTTAAGAATATTAAAAATATTAAAGTTTGGACTGATAATGGTAATCATTTCAGATCTTATGAATTCTTATATTATCTTTTTAAAGAGGTACCTAAAATTATAAAAGGAACAATTAAGTTTAATAGATTTGTTGAGTGTCATGGCAAAAGTATTGTTGATGGTCATTTTGGTGTATTATCTAAAATATTTAAACAAAAGGAAAATGAGATGTATATAAAAAATATAAATGATCTCAAAATGGTTTTTGAGAGAGAGGAAGAAAGAAAGGGTTTATATGAGACACTTGTAAATAATTCAGATGTTTCCCAAAAAAACTTTTTTTACATCTATGATAGAAAATCCAGGCCTAAAAAAAGCTGTCTTGAAGTCAAAGCATTTTATGTTAATCTTTCATATTTAATGAAAGATGGTGAGCTGTATGTTTCACCTTTGACATTTGAGGATGTTAAAGAGTACTCCAAAATAAATTATTGTACAAAGTTCTGCACAGATGACAGAGAAACAAAGAGAGCTGATACTACTAAAGGATTAGTAGGACATGTTCATGAAGTTGGACGCATAACAAAAACTTATATTTCACATAGGGTAAATAGTCTTTTAAATAAAACAACTTTTTTTTCTAAAAATAACTAAGAAATTAATTATATGAGCCAAAGATAGGGTAATAGCAATTATAGCTTTGGGGCTGCTATTACTCTCCCATGCAACTCATATATTTGATTCTTGGCTTATTAAAATAGAAAAAAGGGTTTTTAGCAAAAAAATACAGTTAATAGAAATAAGATTTATTTTTTTATTTGTATATTTTACACTATTAAACTTTTCTTCAGTAAACTAAGCATTATATTAATGTTCAAAAAACATAAGTTTACAACTTAAATGATACCAAAGAAGTTAAAAGTCTTTAAAATGCTTAAGCTGGCGCCTTGGCTTAATCTAACAAATAACAACCCATTTGAAGCTTTGTTGGTGGTTAATCATCAACTCTATGTGGATTTGGGTGGTGATTCACCACCACATGGAGACTGCTTCCTACTAGATGACCATTTCCATCACAGCTAATTTTCCTGTTGTTTCATAAACAACCAAATTAATATTTTTTAAATAAGAGCTTGATCTCTTCATCTTTGTGACATAATCATCTAAAAAGATGGTTCTGATAACTTCTATTTGAGCTCAGATCTAATTTAAACTACTCTAACAAATAGGATTCTGGAACACTAATCAAAAGCATTAACATTATCTTGAAGAAGTTGGCAATTATTAGACTATCAGCATGGGATGAACATTTACAAGATGTTCTAATGGCACATCAATTAAAAGTTCAAACAAAGACATGGTTCTCCCAATTTAAAATGCTGTATTGGCAAAGCCCTAGTTTATCTTTAAACCTAGTAAATATAAAACTCAGTTCAAGCTCAAATTACAAGCATTTTCTAAAGAAAATCACTAAAAAGATAGTTGCAATCCAGACTCAAGCATTACAGTCTAATAATGAAGGTTGTAAAAAGTTCTTTGTTTGGAATCAAGTCAATATTGTACCTCTTGCTCAATTATCAGTTATAGATTAAGTATTAGTGTATTGAGTCAGGGTTCATCATTCAAAGAACAAACTAGTCTCCTTATGGAGTGATACTCAAGAAGTTATCACAAAATTAGGCCATGATCTTTATGTGCTTAAGGACCTAATGTATGGATGAATCCTCAGCTATGTCCATGTCAAGTTTCTTAAGAGAGCTCTAAATCATCAGTCCTCAAAGATGAGCAACTTTAGGAATCCACTTGATTTTTCTACCCAAGCTTTACATATAAATAGATATACTTATGATATCTATATATATCTGAAAGTAACCTAAAGGGAAAATCAAAGGTGAAAGGAATATATGTATTCAGACAGAGTGCTTGTTTGGTCTAAATGATACTTTTATTGTGCGCATAAAATACACAAGTTCTCCAAAAAAAACTGTTCTGTCCCTTCCAGGAGACTATTTTTGAATCTTGGGTTGAGTTCCTGAGGCTTTTCAGCATATATTATTCTCCAAGGACAGGTTTTGAGCCCAAAAAATTCCACTAGTGCACAGGTGTCAGGGACCCACCCTGAAGAGAAAAGTTTCCTATATGATGGATTAATGCATAAGGATTTAAACCTGTTAACATAGACCCAATGTGCAATGACACCATGCCCAGATGGAATAGCTCACCAATAATATAATATCAACCAAGGAGTGGATTGAAGCAACATAGAAAGGAATATGCCCCCAAATAAGACAGCAAGAAGACAGAAGCAAAAGTATGGAACAAACTGGTGGGATTGGGCTTGATTGGTGCTACTTGGGGCTTCTTTTTAAGTGGAGGATTAGTTGAGAACAAGGTAGCATTATACCATTTGCCTGAAACTACATGTGCCTATTGCCTATTCAGAAAGTATTCAGTATCAGTGCCTGAGCCAGGTCTGGTTTCCATATGTGCTGAGCTCTGTAAAAAATGACACATCAGCAGGAGTAACAACCATTTAAACCTAGTTTCCCAGAAAGGGGTAGATTAGGTAATTTCATGATAGCCACTGGTAAATATAAAAAACAATAAAAATTAAATTTGTGGGTTTAAGTTCTTTATTGATTGAGCATTTTCTATAAGCAAAGCTACAAGGTTTATATAGAATTGGGGATGAGGAAGTTAAGAGAGGAGATTTAATTGTTACATGCCACATATACAAGGGTATATTAAATTCCAACTTATCTCAAACACACACAACTGTTTACAACAATTTTATTTTACTCAGGACCAGAAACAAGTTTTATAAACTCTTGGCTGTTGTATATGACTTCTAAAACAAAGTAAAAGTTATTAAAATCATTTAAAAGTCTCCAACATTGATTAAATCAACTACAGAGCCTGCTAAGTCAAGCAGGCAGTTAGCAACGTCATCTGGGCCTTTCAAGGCCACTGATTGGCTAGTTTTTACCACATTTTCTACTCTATACACAGTGGAAGATTTGGTTAATAAACTTATATTTGGCTCAAAATGTGCTATATACCCAGTAAAGGTCCTAGTGTCAGGATTCTCCTTCTTTATTACTGCTTCTAGTATCTTTTCAAGGAACATCATTTTTACTTTATCCTTATCCTTGGTTCTAATCAAAAATTTACTTCCAAACATCTTCCCCTTTCATTCCCTTGCTTCTAACCTTCAATTTAGTCTCTATTAATGGTTAGGTTTATTTTCAAAGTTAACTTTATCCTCAGGACAATTCTTGAAACTGCTACCTTTACACTAGGGTTAGTATTAACTAGTCCAAACTTGTTACCTTTTGCTTTCCACCTTGGCTTACACCAGCAATTTGGATCTAATTTTCTGTCCTCCTGCTCTATCTTTTTCTCTATCTCCAACACCTAAAGCAAAGCTGTTGTTCCCTGTGTTCTCCTTTACCTTCTGCTTAACTTCTAAAAGTTAAGTTACCAGAAACATGTGCTTGTACTTGTCTTTTTTACCTACCAAGATATCTAACTACCTTTGGTTAGTTGTTTTTTCTCTATCATCACCTCAATACTCAAGCTTCAATAAAAATCCAAAGTTTTATCCAATCTCAACTTAAGTTGAGATTGTTTGATTTTTACCCCAAAAAGGTACTTGTTAGGTTTTGTGGCTTGTGTTTTCTCTTTAATTTTTATTATTGTATCTTTCCAGATTAGTTTTATTATTCCATTTGACTGCATCTTCCATCAGTTAGGCAATTTTTATAGTGGTACTCACACTTTAATTGTTGACAGTTTCAATTCCCCAGCTAGTGCTGATCACTTCCCAGGCTTAGAGATTGACTTTCAAACCAAAACTTCAGTCATTAAAACTAGTCTTTATTTTGTTTTTTAGGTTTAATAAAGTGTCTTGGTCCTGACTTCACTTCATATAAGCTTTTAGGAGCCTTAGTGCAGTTATTGTTGCAAAAATTGCCTACCTTTTTATACTTAAAATACATATATTCTTGGTTTAAAGGCTTTAGTTTACAATAATATAACCCAAGCCTCCAGATCTTACAACTAGGTTTGAATTTTGTCAATGAACCATACAAGTAAACGTTAATAGCTCTAGTTTCTAAGATCACTGAATTTAAATCTCCCAAACACTTCTCTTCCAAAAGACCCCCATATGAGAATTATTGATGATAGAGCCATCCAAAGAGATGGTTCTGACAACAGGACCAGATAGCAACCAGCCCTGCTACTTGTGAATCAACTAGACTTTTGGCTAAAGTTTTTGTTAACAAGGAATAGGCTTCTTCAGAGCCCCATTTTTACTCATAACCAGATATATCTATTCTACACCAGGACACAGACACATGTAATATACACCCAACACAGGGTTTTTTGGGGGACCCTTCATGATCTAAATAGAGAATTCTAGCTATTCTGGCCCACATCAAGAAGTGAGGTTTCTGAAGGCATTTTTTTCTATGAGAAAGGAACTTAATAAAGACATTTGAGCATGAATACAATGTGCCTCTAGTACAGGACTTACTAGTTTTCCCATGAAGTTTAAATCAAGTGTTGCAACATCTACAATCACTCCCTCTCGGGAACTTATTTCCCCAAGAAACAACTCAATTTCCAAGTAAAAGATGGAAGAACTATCTAATCCAGATATTACACTAGGATTGTTATAACTGTGCTGTTTAGCAGAGTTACAAAGGGGGAAAATGATTGGAGACTAGATAATATTCTTTATTGGAATATAGAAGTTATATAGTCATTGTGAATTGGCTAGAGAGAACATGATTGTGAATATCACTTGGTTGGATGGTTGAGGGGGTGGCTTGATCCTTTTAGTGAGTCAAGCACTGAATTGAGCTGTCCACCATAGAGGAACTATCACTTGGTCATGTTGTTGGATTTGGAAATTTGAGTTGACTTCTGTATTTGGCTATGGGTCACTGGGAAGTCAGATTGTGGGTCTCAACCCCATTTATTTGGAACCTTGCCAGAGGTTAACCCTGTTGTTTTGACAGGATCAAAATTTTGAGTTACAAAGAATCCAGGATCTTCAAAAGTAGCATGACTGCCATGGTCTACATGGACACTATGTGGCATATCACCTTACTATGTAACACTCTTCTTCTATATCAATTAAAGATATCATTTTTTGCTTAAATCTTCCTTTTATTTTGTATTATATACTTCCCAGAAGTATATATACAATATTACCTCATTTTTTCTGTAACTGTTGTCTGTAGCATACCTACAATAGTAAAATAATTTAATCAATATAAGAAAATTATATTTCCAATGCAATAAAATTAGGGCTGCAGATTATCTAGCTCTCCTTTCTTGCAGATTTAGAACCACTGTGCCTTTCCAAGTCTAGTGGGCAGTTATGCATTGAAGATATGGCATTGAATTTCTGATCTTGCTTTTAAAAGCTATTTTTACTCATATTCCTAGATATTTTGTTTTTGGATGGTTTATTTCCCTTATATCGGCATGGCTGCAGGATAATTTCTACCTCTCAATTTCAAATATATACCTTTATCATGTGGGACTCAACCAATAAGGAAGCTATCTTGATAGCTATTGATTTTTAGCTGGGATTTTCTGGCAAGGTTTTTAACCTTGCTCTATTTGTTAAATTTAAATACAATTAAGGCTTCAGGCGCTTATTAGGGAAGGCCTTACAAGTCCCTGCTGCTTTTAGGGATAATAATGTAGACTTAAACAGAGAATGCTGCATAAAGTCAGGGACGGATGCTCAGCACCAGATAAATTTATTCGATTATTGATTGATATTTTTATATTGGAAATTATTGGGCCAGCAAATGAACATTATATATTGGCTAGATGCTTGCTTTTGTAGCTGGTTGGCTCAGCCTTCTTTAAACATATTGTAAGGGTGGGTAGATAGATATCGTAAGTAGGACTGCTTCAAAAAGATTGTTCCCTTTAAAAAAGTAGGGCTGCTTTAGTCAAGCCCCAGGGAGTCGTAGTGAGTTTTGGCTTTGGGTTACTCTACTCAAAGATTTCCTTTAAATGTATTTAATTATTAAATAATCACGTTCTGGCTGTAGCGGCACACAGCCGGGCTGAGCCGAAGCATCCCTTATGAATTATAAGAAATGGAGGCTTATTAATTTGAGAGTGGAATAAATTTCAATTGGGAAAAGTGAAGTGGATGTAGAGTGGTCTGGAAATGAATCATCTCTGTTTGTTGAAACAGGAAAACGGGAGAAGGGTGAGTTGACATCTCCTTTTTGCAAGCCAGTTGATGCAACCCAGTTCGCGTTTAGTCTTATTTAGGGATCTGTGTGAAGCTTCAGAGATGCTGGAAGAAGTAGTCCGTGAGACCGAAAATAAATTAATTGAAAGTGGTTTGTGATGTAATGCTGGAGCAGGTGGATTTGGCGACATAGAATGGGCTCCATACTTAGACTTGAACCAATATCGATGATCTGCTCATTAACGAAAGACATATTTCAATGGGAGCGCGGATTTGGTTTGCCTTTTTAAAAAGGATGGATTTAATAAAATGCTATGGTCATTTCCCACCAATGCTTCATAATAACTTATGACCAGCTTGGGGCTGCCAACCAAAAATAAATTGTAAGTTAAGCTTGAGTCGTTTGGATGGTCTGGCCTAACTTTGCAGTTGATTTCCCAAGCATTGAGTAGAGAGGGTACAAGGCTTAGCTTATTAACACTCAACCTGCTCAGCATAAAGACTTGTTGTTGCCCTCATCAATATATTTCTGTATTGAGCTCTTCACATTGAACAATGGACTATGTTTTATTAATTGCATATGGGTTTGCTTCATTAAGTATACTAGCAGCCAGTCTTGTATTGACCTGCTTATTTATGATATGTACAATAATTTTTTTATAAATCTCATCTGAATCTTTTAGGGTTGTATGATACACGTTTAGTTGATCGAGTTTCTTTAAGACTGAGTGCTGGTCTTTCTATTATTGATATTCTAAAATGTATATCATACTGCCTGTACATCTCCAAATTAGATGAGCTTGGCTGTCGGATCACTGCCTTTCTTAAAGTGACTAGTCTCCTTTGTCATATAACCTTGACTGTTTCAGTTGCCTTAAATTTACAACTAGTGTTTCTCCACAGCCTGTTCCGCCAAAGGTGGTGGGAAAAAGCTTACTGGTCAATTGGCTTGGGGCTTCCTATAGTAGTTGGCCTAGTTGGAATTTTTATTAAGGGCTTTCTTGGAAAAAATGAAATGACAGGTTATTGCTTTTATGGCTACTCTGGCAAAGGTCCATATTTAGGTCTATCTATATGGCTTGGTTTTTTGGTTTGGGTAATCTTGGGCTCACTCTATTTCCTTGCTATTGGTGGACTATCCATGAAGAGGCTGTTTTTGTGCTCAAGGGCCTTCCGTCAATCAGAATTGGAAGAAGGAGGTTCTTTGCCCTATAAACCAACTATTACCAAGGAGAGTGTCCCACTTCTGATGAAAAGAATGTAACCCCTTTTATCAAAGTTTTTTACTAAAATTTGTAGATGCTTCTATTGTTTTGTTCCTCTGTTTACTATTTCAGGATGTCTTGCTGAGCTAGCCTGGGGAGGGCTTTATCAAGAAACCACAGGTTGGCTTATTTCCTGGGACATTTTAGTTGCAAGTAAGTTCCTTTAAGTTTTTTTCCAACTCAACTTTTAGATCTTAGTGGAGTTTTGAACTTCATTGGGTTCCTCTTTGACCCTGCCCTGCGCAATGCACTTACTTGCATTCATCAAGATTTTTTATCACTCCAAAGCACTTATACCTCTCCAGAGGCACAACTGACACATCATCGCAGCTCTATGCATCTTCAGCGAGGTGGCAATTGGGACCCTAAATGCAGCATATCTGGAGATAAGGCCAATCCTTGCTCGCTTGCTGAGGGCCTTAAATATCATCGTCATCCTTGGGTTTGCAGATTCTTTTGCTGGCTCCTAGTCAGGCTAAATCATCCAGGGCTTGACAAAGATGAAATTATTGAAAATAGTGCAGATGCCTTCTCTTGTCAGAGCTCTGCTATCCCAGATGACTTCATTGGAAATGGGAACCGCCTGTCAGTGCCACTGAGCCCACTCATATCTAATCAACCTTGTAATGAGCTACCCTTTTTGGACTTGGATCTCCCTGGTGCCCTTATAGATTTCCCTTTCCTTAATTCTCTTGGCTCCACAGCATCAGTTGCTTCCTGGAAGGCTACCCCCAGAATACTGGTTACAGATTCCAAGGACCACATAAACTCAACCTACTAACTTTCTAGCCCACATTTCCTTAAATGAGCATATCCCATGTGATGGGTTTCAAAATATTCCCATATAATTAAACTAATTTCATTTTTAGAAAGTTTCATTTTGGTTTCACAACTGCCAATAGATTCTCCAGCCTCTATTCCAATCCCCTCATCTGTCACCCAAAAACAAGATATCTAGCCAATTTTTTTACTGTTCAACATTCTGTATTTTAGCTCATCACTGTACCTGTTAAGTAAGGCTTAAGTGTTACCCCCAAATCCCTAGGCTATCTCAAACCATATCTCTTGAGCTACACCTTTACCAACCAAGCATTTCATATTTGATAGAATGCTAATTTACCATCCAATTAAAACCAGCTTTGAACTGAGCATGCCTTGGCTGCTGCAGGTTGGGCTTTTAAGGGGCTTGGCATATTCATTGGGGTAGGCTTTATCCTTGCTCTTGAAGGGCAGTTGGATCAATCCAAGCAGGTCATTGACCCATATACAGTAGTTCTGAAGCTATGACAAAAAGAGGAATTGATTCATTTGTAAGTGAGATGAATTCAAATTTAAACGGACTCAGCTCAGAGCAAAATTGAAGGTAACTGGAATCTATTGTAACTTAATATAAATCTATTATTGATCAATCATGTTCTGGTCTAAGTTGATTGTTTAAATTTGGTTCCATCCTGCTTACAGATGGCTTGATTTTACATGCTGCTGCAGCTTCAAACACTACTGTACCTTTACAACCAAGTATTCTCTTTACAGGTTTGCTAGCTAGAGCATCCATCAACAGCCTGGTATTGGTGTGTGCAGTGATGCATACAGCAGCTTTCAAAGCTGGGGCAATAAACAAAGGCAACTCAGTTCCAAACAGCGTAGAAGCGGACCCATCCCTAATGCCAGTTGATATAGATTCATTGCTTTTTGGTTCAGTTTGAATTAGAGCAGATTCTGCTTAGCGCCATGACTTTGAAAGGCTCTGCATTGGTGTTCAAATTTCCATGCCAATATAGGGGCTTGCCCACATACGTCCAAAGTTGTAGGTAGTGGCATGCAATCTGATGGGGTTCAGATTTAAAAAATAGAGGAGCATAGGGTTGGTCTGCAGTAACAAATTGGATACCCTGCTAAAATTTTGTAGCTTGTGACAGCTGGTGACATTGTGTTGCTCTACCTAAGTGTGATGTATAGAGTAACATACCTAAAATATTGTGTCTGTTGCTGGTGAAGTAGCAATGTTGGGATACTCGCCATCAGAATATCTAGGCATAGAAGAAGTGAGACCATCTTTCATCGGAAACTTTGGGGACACAAGCCTAATGCTTGTTGCCTTACCAATTCTGTTAGAAGTCTGAAGGGTTTGAAAATCAGCTTGCTGACCTACAAGTTCAAAGAAAAAATAAAATTGGCAAAGGTGATTTGTAGAGAGATTTAAAATAAATGAAAATTGGGGGAAATACTTAGAATTTCAGGTTGAGCCTGCTCTTCAAGGGGCAGTATATTTATAATAAAAATGTTGCAGCATCCACAATTACTCCCTCTTGGGGAAGTAATTCCCTGAGTGGTTCCCTGACTAATCATTAAATCAGTGGCACTCTTATCAGCTGCCCATCTAACTTGGGGATCAAAGCTTTTTAATACACAATGAAACACTACTTGGACAAGCCCCATAGCTATCATGACATACATGGACAGTATATGGCTTCTCATGATACTAAATATTCCCCAATATTCATATCAATAAAGTATCATTCTCTTCTCAATTTCCCTCTTTATTTTTCTTCATATACTTCCCAGAAGTATATACTCAACAGTGATAGCACAGGTAGGTTATCCAAACTTACACAATTTAAAGAGAAAATTCCTCCAAAGAAAATAATCCAGCAGATGGCACTCCCCACTGACTAGAGAAGATATAAAGAAGGCCAGGACGCCCTCACAGGATACACTGTATTCAACCATATCCTTGTACCCATTAAAAAATACAATTTTATCAGCATGCAATGAGTCCTGAGCCCCTCTCCAGTACAGGACGTACTTAAATACCCAACCTCTTATTTCAACACCTTTTCCCAGCAGAAATTGGGACGTTGTCAAGACTACACTGTGAAAACACTAACCTCTGGATTCAAAGCATCCAAACAAGTTCACAAAATTTAGCTACCCCCAAAGACTATGGGCCAGCAAAATTGCCCTACAAGTCACTGAGGCTGCCTTCCAATTTGTGAGCAAATGGTTCAACTAACACCCTAATCACAATGAAGACTGGGACATGTTTAAGAAGGCCTTCTTTGAAAAATTTGCCATAAATGATCCTGATGTAGCAATCATGCCAGAACTCAGAACCTTTAAAATGACAGTAACCATTGGAGAATATATTTCTACCACAGTAGTTTTATATGCCAGGAATTGTCCGTCCTAACCAAAAGGCCAAGAAATCAGGGAAACAGTTAACCAAGTTGACCAAGTTGATGGATTTAAATCAAACTGTTGACCAAAAATGGGTAATGCCGCTCCAGTTTGTCAGCATAATTTGATTGCCCAGAGAAAATTGACACTGATAAATAGACAAAATCTGAGGGCCACCTGATACAATCTCATTTATCAGAACAGCCATAAAAATTAATCACACAAAAGGTTTTTGCGTACTGAACAAGTTACTTATTGGAATGATGAGACAGAATAAAAGCCATGGCTTCAGCTAGTATTGATGATTCAATCATTTTGGTACATATTGAAAATTTCCCACTGTTTAACTCTTAAGAGTTGAATCCTCTCTAAAAATACTCAATAAGCTTAAATTATCCCTTGGTCTAATTTTTTATCCAAATGCATCCTGTAGTTGGTCTTTTGCGCTACATTTCCTACAATTTAATCCTTAGCCGGATTATTACAGGAAGATGGGGGCCTGCTGTTGACACTTCATTGTCATCTCTGCCCAATGTTAATCCAATGCCTGTGAATCTAGGAGTTGTTTCTCCTACTGTCAAAACTGAAACTCTGGTGCTATCTCAATGTACTGAATTTTATGCTGAAGACATTCTGATTCTCTTACAGGCTATTTATCTTGGGCTCTTTTGGTTAGGGTTAATTATTTTACTTAACCCTAGTATCTTATTTGAAAATTTCACAAAACAGTATCTGAAGCTTTAGTGGTGGCTAATAATCAACTTCTTACATATTTGGGTGGCTATTTTATATCACTTGGAGACTTCTTCATACTACCCAGTGATTTCTGTCACAATTAAAGCATATGAATATATCTGTGACTAAGCTCCTGAAAGAATTAACTTTGATGAAGCTAGACCATGGTTGAATTTCTAAAATGGTTTCTTCTTGTATATTAGACGCCAGTTTGATATGAGTTGGTGCAAGAATCTCCAAGATGTATTATTAGAAGGGATATGGGCTGCTCAGAAATCTGACAATCTACACATAGCCAAAAAACAAAAGGAGAGCCCTTCAGCCAGAAAAGAAACTTTTCCGGACAAACAAACTAACCAAGCCAATAACCCTCACCTTTGAGGCAGAAGCCGTATAAATCAGGAAAACCAGATGATTACTAATACTGAACCCAGGGAGGTAAAAGCTCAGGTGAGTGCTTAGGCAAGCCACCCTTTATCACTTTACAAGGCTCTTTCAGAGGCCAGCATGTGGATTCAATCACTATGATTCAAGTACCTTCCAGCAATCCTATACTGTTTTCCACCCAAACCAGAAATAAACTCCTCACTTATCCTTTCTGTTTTTGAAAATACCAAGGAGCAGTATTATTTGACATTGGAGCAGATCAATCCCTTGTTGACAATAAATTTGCCAACCTCATGGAACTGTCTACCTCTAAGAGCAACATCAAAAGAGTTATCATGATGTTGCAACCAAGTTTCCAGACTTTCCTGTCAACGTATCTTACAATACACAGGGGGTGCTCAACAAGTTGCCCCTTGACGTATCTAACAACATGAACTAATCTGATGACAATGTCAAATTGCAGACACTTTATCCTAATTAGGAGTGCTACCAATTTGGCCGCTGATCTTGCACAAGTTATTTCTTGGCTTCAAACATTACATGGAACATGCCATCCCCTTGTGGCCTGGTGGCTTTCCTCATATAGTACAGTAGTTTTAAAAGCTATGGCAACAACCAAAAAATAATTCAGATTTAAACAAAATGATTTCAGATTTGAAAGAAATCCAACTTTCAGGTAAAAATATACACTCTGTTAACAGGGTTTATTGGTGTTAATGGGCAAAATGAGTCAACACAGCAACAAAGGGCTCACGTGCAAAGCAAAACTATTAAAAATACAATCAAAAATACATTGATTCACAAACAAAATGGTGTGAGTTGACTTTTGGTGTACATATGTTTACTAAGTGAATCAGTGACAAAATACACCCAAGAAAGGTGAGTCAAAACTTAAACCAAAAACAAAACACAATAGCAACTCACTACGTAAACAAAATCACTCACACAATGTGTGCAATGGATTGTAATCATGAATGATACAAAGGTATCTAAAATAAGACACAAGATCTGAAACATGAATTTTAAAAATATTGTGTTGGGTGTTTGAATTTGGCAGTAAAATCTGGGAAAATGGGTGTAAATTATTTTGGGTATTCAAAAATAGGTGTTGTAAAACCAGAAACAACTAATTAAGAAATAAAAAATCTATAATTGGGATATTGGGTGGGAAAAACTCTGATTAAATATCCATATTCAGATAAAAGCAAAAAATAAAATTAGGGGGTAACTTGATTGAAATCTATTTAATATTTTATTAAATTTTTATAATGGAAGGAACACAACACCAGAGTACTAATGTATCCTTTGTGCGCCGCGGTTGCGGTTGCCCCCGCGGGTCAAAGAATAGAGTTAGTGCAACCCAAGTGCCTACTCAAGAAGGAGACAGGAGAGGAGAGTTCCATAGTGACACTGCACTGAAACAGCCGGTTCAAGGAGCCTAAGCTGCTAGGGTGCGTAGCATCAACCCTTTGGTCCACAAGCTGACCTTGAAGTCCACCAAGGTCCCCACTACTGTAAATTCAGAACCTGAACATAAAAATGCGGGATTGTTAAATCCTTGGTCCAGATTTCAAACCACTTTTGCGGGCAACTCAGCTGAGTGAAAAATAAAATATTTAATAAAATCAACCATTTATTTTGATTTTTTTTTGGTTTATTTAAATTGGCAAATTTCAAATCTCTTGAGCAGATAACTCAACTAACAAAAGACAAAACTCAGCAAACAAATACAGGATACATGAATCAGAAATGCGGGATTCTAATGTACAATTTGAGATTTCCTGTATTTCAATCAAATCATGGACATCATGTAAAAATTAACGAATCTGAAATTGCGGGATTGTCAAATCCAAGAACCAAATTTCAAATCATAATTGCAAGAAATTTAAAATAAATATAATTTATTGGTGTCTCAAAAAGGATGCTAAATAATATAGAGTGGATTTGTGCTAATTCTTTTAGGAATCATAGGCATTCTCAAAAATCACCCTATTTCATTCTAGGACGGCTAAAATTTTGATGCTTGATTACAGTATATTTCAGAAGACGCTAATAATAAAGTAGAATTATATATTACAATCTATCTTATCATGTTGTCTTTCCTTTGGTGTGTTGATAATGTGCTTGCAATTAATTGGACAGCTTGATTTCCTATTGCCAAGGCAACTGGAGGTGAAGCTGTTCAATTAATTGCAAGCACATTATCAACACATCAAAGGAAAGACAATGTGATAAGATAGATTGTAATATATAATTCTACTTTATCATTAGCGTCTTATGAAATCTACTTTAATCAAATATCCTTAGTAGCAATACATGAATAAATAATGTAGTAAACTGATGGTTTATCTTTCCCCCTCCTTTCTTCCTTGAAACAAAGTTTGTTTGGCCCCAGGCTACGCCGGGGGCCAAAAACTTTTAAAAAATTTCTGCATCATCAGGAGAGTAGCTCATAAATCATTATATGGGTTTATGGTTGCTATATTAGTGATTTAAAGTGCAGAATATTGCATCATTTCCAGTTTTGATAATTTTTTATTTCACTTAATTTCATGTCTAAAAATGGGTGTTTAGATTGGATTTTTCATTTGATTTTATCCAGAGTGGAGCTTCTTGATTTGGGTTGATTTGTCCTAGTTACTTACTGTACATTCAATTTGGATTCCAGTTCCTGCAATTATTATTTGAGTTTACTAGTGGCATTCAAAAGCAATTTGAAATTTGGTTCTTGGGTTTGACAATCCCACAATTCCAAAAAACATAGTAAACTTAATGGAAATGATTGATGGATTTGAACAAATCAAATCAGATTCCAGTTAATTCATTTTGTCCATTGGAAATATGCAGTTTGACTTGAACTTTGCAAAGTGTCTATGAGTTCCTGAATTTTTAAAAATTCAAATAAATACTCAAAAAAGTCAATTAATTAAAAAAGGCTATCCCGCAAAAGTGATTTGAAATTTGGACCAAGGATTTGACAATCCCGCATTTTTACGTTCAGGTTCTGAATTTACAGTACAAAGAAAGTTAGAAACAAGGAGGTAGAACTTACTTTATATGTGTTTGTGTCGTGTACTGGCAAGAGTTGGTCTCGTCAGCCATGCTGAGAAGGTAAAGCCTGTACTTGATACTAGCTATGAGCCCTACGTCAGTGATGGCAATCAGGAAGAGGACAAGGAGCCTGAGTTCTTCAGAACTGATGAGGGACAGTTGGTGCTAAAGAAAGTTGCTACGTTTTACACCAAGGTGCCCATGCCCTGTGTTGTGCTCAATGCCAACAAGTCAATCCCCACTGCTAAAAAGCCTGCTCAGAAGCGCATCCCCAACATTAAACACATCATCCTGCTTAAGCTAATGTGTGAATCAGGCAATTACAAGGCAGCCACGGCCCTTGTTGGAGTGGATCCCAAGTACTCCTCCAAGACCTTCAACAAGTTCATTAACACAGGTCAAGTCCTTGCTGCAGAGAAACCCATGCACATTTCTACCATGCTCACCAAGGAGCACAAATGGCCAATCTGCCAGTGGATCACCCAGGACTGCCATCTTGAACTGGTAAATATACAGGCAATGGCTAAGTCCACTTTTGGGGTTGAGGCTTCCATTTCCTTTTACTACCATCTGCTGAAGAAGATGTGCTTTTCCTTGAAAAAGCTTGGGGTATCTCCATACAATTGAAATAGCCCAACCAACATTGAGACCCAGAAAAACTATGCAGAGGTGTACACTGCCCTCAAAGCCAAGGGGACAATCAAATTTTACTATATTGACAAAGCGGCATTTGCCTCATCAATGCGCAATGGGTATGTCCCCAAAGGCTCCAATGATGGGATAGCTCAGCGTGCTGCAGTTTGTGCCACAGCCTATTTAATGGTGGCTCTCCTCAGTCCAAAGGGGGTTGAGCTGTACCAAATGATACTAGGCTCCCACAATAGCCAGACCTTCATATCATTTCTCTGATTGGTCCAGGAGCACCTGAGGCGCACAAGCCTGGGCTTCACCAACGTAATTGTGTTGGATAATTTTGGTCTCCACAAAGTAGCTGACATCCTTGAGGAATCCCCAATGATCAACACCAGCATTGCTGTAGGCCCCCAGCAATTGGCCACGGCAAATTTGCGCCTTCTCTTCCTCCCCACCTATTTGCCCTTCCTAAATCCCATTGAGGAAGTCTTTGGGTGGCTCAAGCAAGTTGTCAAGCAAGGAACCCCAACTGGGACCGAGGACCTCTTTGATTTTCTGCAGGCTGGGATGCACACCCTCCCAGCTGAGACTGTGATCAAATTCTATGGCCACACTGATTTGTTCATCTCTGCGTGCCTTGTCAAACAGCCAATCAATTAAAGGCTTAGCTTGTCCAACTTTTTTATATTCTCTAATTTTCTATTCAATATTTATTAATTATCAGTTTATATTTAGATGTTTCCAAGCCCACAATCATATTCAGCAGGACAATCAATGAAGGTTAGTAATTTAATTTATTTATAATCATTTTTTATTGTGTCATCTAAGGGTATCCCAAACACTTGATACTGGATTACGCAAACACATTAATATCACTTTTGGCAAATAAATATAATAATCAAAAAAGTTAAATGTAAAGTGTACAAATCAGAAGTAGATTTTATTGACATATATTATTATCTTTTATTAAGACCTTCTCTGAGATATATTCTGCAAATCTTGTTTGCTAAAATAAGAATTAGAAAATTTTATTATATTAAAATAATATAAATTGCAATGGAATTATTTGGAAGAGAGAATTTATTAAGAGCACAGGTAGTGAGTTCTTCTGTATGCACCCACCCCGCAATGAAGGTGGTGCACAACCTCCATTGCCACACTGTGGGCAGTGGATACACCTTTATTAAAATACTCCTGCCTGCTGGTGAAAGGGAGTAGGGTCAGGTGCAAATGGAGGTGCAGCTTCTCTGGCAGGGCTACAAACCCGTAGATACCAGCCAGGACCAGGGCGTCCTGGATGACGTGATCCACTGAGTCATACCTGGGGGGGGACCTTCTTCCCGTCCAGGGAGAGCCTGGCCTTGTCAATTCCTAGGAGGACCTTGTCAAAATCTTCCATGCTGGCGCACATTCCAAAGTAGAAGAGATACCCCAGGTAAACCACCATATGAAGCCTTTGCCCAGCAAAGGCTTCTGTAAACTTGCACAATTTATTGAAAACTGCACTGATCTTCTTTTCATGCTTGGTCTTTGTGAAGGTCAGCTCCATGGCTGCAGGGATCCCCGTCTTGTTGGCACTCCATGCCATCCTGAAGTCAGCAAGGAAGATTTTGGTCTTCTTCACAGCTGTTGCATCTGCAACAGCCAATTTCCCACCACGCGCCCAAAGTTGTCCAGCAGGTAAGAGAGCGTGTGCTCCAAGGGGTAGCAGAAGCAAGCAGCCACATGGGCCTGGCCCATCTCCAGTACATTCTTGAATGGGAGCGTTTCCAGGACATCCCAAACAAGCTCAATAAAGTTTACACAGTAAACTCCACTGAGAACCACTGGGTCCAGGCAGACCAGTTAGGCATCCTTGTAGGCAGTAACTGCCCACCCAGATGCCCCCTCAACATGTGTAAGTTCAGCCAACGCCTCCTTTAACATCAGAAAGGACCTGTGGACCCTGTCTTTGAGCTCCTGCAAGACAGGGGTGACAGATAGAGTTGATTTGCCACGTGAGTGGCAAAATTTTAATAGAAAGTGGGCAGAACAAAAGGAACCAGGACCTGGCAGAGTTCACCATCAATGCTCTCTAAAAAAGGTAATTATTTTGAAGTTATTATTATTATTTTTATTTAAATTACCTTTGCAGGTTTCCTACTGTCAGGATTTCTGGATATTGACTAATTAACGGATTCAACCAAATAACACAGACTAGCAGTTAATTACTCTTAATAATGGCTTCAACCAAATAACACGGGCCAGCAGTTAATCACTCTTAGGAATGGTTTCAACAAATTAATGCGGGCCGCAGGTTTGTGGAATCAATGAATTCAAATGATCAAATCATATCCTGGCAATTGCAAAATCCCTATTCCTAATTAATAGTAAAACATGCAGATATTGTGCAATTAATTAGTCCACCTCAACAACCACCTCAAACATGCTTCCCATATATAATTACTATTCTAAACTTTAATTATATTATAGAACAAAGGGCCATCATAAGGGCCATCATCTGAAACACTTCTAGAAGAGCCTAAAAAAAGGCTGGGCCATCATATGGGCCATCATCTGAAACACTTCTAGAAGAGTCCAAAATATACTGGGCCCTCAGGCCAAACACTCTAAGATAAAAGGCTGTGAGCCTATTGTATTAGAGAAGCTATGATTAAGTGAAGAATCATCTCCACCAAATAGTAGCCAGCCAGGCTAGCTAGCCACTTGGAACGTGGTCCAGGTTCACAGCTACTCCGCTCAGATTGAGGGATAGTTGCACAGCTTCAGAAAGGATACTGAGCTGTGGAAGTTGTCAAGCAAGCTTCTGTCACAAACCGCACACACTCAAGGTTGGGCCAGAGTTAACTCGGATAAACGCGGGCAGCCGGGCCAGCCTCAATATCAGTCTTCTAATAAAGAGTTGATATTTCAAATCCTTTCCCTAGTTCAATTCTAATTAAGTGGAGAGCAAAAGATCATAATATTGCCATACAGTATTAAACCCTATAGTAAAATATAGAGACAACAACTTATGAACCTATATCCAGAAGTAGGAAGAACCATCCCAAATCCTTTGGGCCTTGGGCCCTGTCAGACTTGCTACTTCTGATGACAATAAAATATTCTGGGCCAAAGGTTTGCCAAAATCACAGGTTCTCTGTACTTTCCTAATGTTAGAAGACTTAGGATATCATTGGGCTAACAATAAAATACCATGGTCTACAATTTTCTGACACCTCCTTGCCAGCGGCTTCAGCAGGCTTGATCATTCTTGGTGCAAGCAGTTGTGCGGGCAATTCTTTATCCTCTGTTCTGCCACGCTTTGCAGGTTTGAGATGTTAATACATCTCAGGGTCGTCAACCCAGATGGACGGCGCGGAGAGGGCAAAGGACTTTAATTGAAGGCCTTCCACAACGTGCTTCTGGACATTTAAAAGCCGTTCAATTGTTGTTTTGGGGGTGTCTGACATCTTGGCCATGAGTGCCTTGGCAGACACCTTTTCAATTTTGTCCCCTTCAAGAACGGCAGACTTAACTCTTGCTTTGACCTTGCGGTCAATCTCTTTAATTTCAGCAATCGCCAAGTCAAGATCCTTCAAAAGCTTCTCTAATTCTCTCATTGATTTTTTACTAACCTTTTCATATGTTTTTATAGCTCTTTCCCCAATAAATTCTGTATTATTTTGATACTGTTGCCTCTTTGTTTATTACTTTTTGTTTTCCCATTTACTACATTATCTCATCTTTTACCCATTTTGTATATGTTTTACACTCATTTCAATATGTGTTGTTTGCTTTGTGTTGGAATTTTTTCCTTGATTATCATATTATTTTTGGCGCTTTGCAAAGCCCCTTGTAAAAATATTAACAACAATTTGGTGATCAGCTAAATTTGAGTTAGAAAATTATGTGTTAACTGTTTTTAGATAAAGTTGTTACTGATCTGAATTCAAAACCTTAATGATAAACTTTAAGCCAATCAGGAACTGAGTGATAAAGTGATTGTTGTGACATAAAGGGTCATTCAATAATTCTTTGGTGTATGTGCACTAATTAATATGATTGGCTGGATGTTTTGCCATTGTACACTATTGCCGCTGTGGCAAGTTGTTGATGAACTAGTGCCCAATCAGCTGCTGGGTTAGCACTAGTCCACCAACAACTTGCCACAGCGGCAATGTCGTGCAATGGCAGTACATCCAGCTAATCATATTAATTAGTGCACATGCATCAAAGAATTATTGAATGACCCTTTATGTCACAACAATCACTTTATCACTCAGTTCCTGATTAGCTTAAAGTTTATCATTAAGGTTTTGAATTCAGATCAGTAACAACTTTATCTAAAAACAGTTAACCTATAATTTTCTAATTCAAATTTTGATGACCACCAAATTGTTGTTAATATTTTCACAAGGGGCTGTGTTTGGGTACTAAAAATAACTGTGTTTTGGATCTAGAGACATGGCATAGTAAATATATGCTTTTATAGAAATAATCTGAACATAAAGAATAAAACCAACTATAAACAAAGAGAACATGAACAATTGAAATACAAAATAAAGATAATATAAATAGAAAATGTTTGGCAACAGGGGATTTATTGGGGTGGGGGAGAGTGATGCCTAGGAGGCAGAATAACACAGAAAGGAAGACATAGAGGCAGTGCTGGCCGGGGGGGGGGTCTGGGATTGGGTGGGTTAGGCTTGCGGGTGAGGGGTGATTGCGGGGGTAGGGGGAGAAGGATTGTGTGTGATAGCCATCATATAATGCTTGTTATATTCCTTGTCTGTCATTGGCTGGATGGGCTGGTAGGTGGCTGTAGCACGGGGTGGAAGGCACTTGTCTTTCTGTGATTGGTTGTCCATGTTCACATAAAAGACAATTTTGCAAACAAGTCAGCCACCATTTGGTGACCAAAGAGAAAGTTATGATCAAGGATCCCAAGATAGAGGTCATTGAAAGCCTGAGGGCAGCGCTCCTGTAGTGTGGATCCAATTTTAAAGAAGACAACATCAGCCAGATGGATGTCTGCGTGGCCAGCTGGGTACACAGAGGCCTGGTGCCTGTGTTGCTGGATGGCCTCAAGGGTGGTGGAGCTATCCTCCATCTGGTGGCTCAAGAAAACCTGATGCTTTGAATTTGAGCCATCCCAGGAGTTGAGTAATACACTGAGGATGTGGCTGTAGGAGTAGCCATTGATGAAATCTGGGTTTGTCCAATAGTAGACAAAACCCTTGGCTGAAACAGCCTGAAATGCATCAATAAACGTCCCCTTCTTGACCCTCTTCCTTCTATTCTTGACAGCAGCTTTTCCTTGCTTGCCAAAATTGTCAAAAGCTATTGATAGCTTATAATACAAGACAAAAATGACATCATCTGACAGACTAGTCAAGCATCAGACCAGGGTTGATTCAATGTCTAGATCATACAGGGAATCCTCAGCGCCATCCAATTGGTTGCCAGCAAAATTGGTAAGAATCCGTATATAAGCCACCTTTCTGTGCATCCAGAGCTGCACCATTTTCTCAGAGACCCATATGTTATGGTGTGCAAGCTGTTTGCGGACCTGGGTTAGGGGAAGCTTGGGGTCCCGCTGGAGGAGGTCAAGTATTATTAGGTATGCCTCATTGATTTGGGACTTGGGGCCTTCTTGGGCTTCTTGGCTGTCCCAATCAGATTACCCCTGTTCATCAGGTTGTTGAATTCCTGCATGACAATAGCTTGGGTAAATTGCAACTGGGTGGCAATCTGTTCCCAGGACAGACCCTGTAGATTCAGTGCAACAATTTCCTGAAGAATTTGGGCAGTGATGATTTGTTGCTTGGGGCGCTGGGCCAGGGGAGCTGAAGCCTGATTGGCTGTAGGGGGGCAGGTTGGCTGGTGGTAGGAAGTTGTTCCAAATCAAGTTTGTCATCCTGATTGGTTGGTTGACGGGCAGCTTGTGTGGGGGTGGGTACAGGAGCAGGGGCAGAGCTAGACACCAAGTGACTCTCAAACAAGTCAAAGCCATAGGGGTTGGTGGTCAGTAACAGGTCAGCTTTCTTGTTACCTGCCTCAAAGGCTTGGGTGTAAAAAGGTGCCTCCACATTCTGAGCCTTGCCTCCATTGAAGCTGGCTTGGATGCTGCTGAATTGGCTGCTTGTGCAGTTGAAGATGTTGCTAGTAAAAACCATATTGTAAAAAAACTAGGATAAAATCACTAAAAGTAGAAATTTTAAAATTTAATGATTTATTTTTATTTTAATCTCAAGCCCATATTTGGAAGGTTCTCAAAACCATTTCATACAGATCAGGATCCATGAAAATGAATAAAATGCCTCTGTTCCTAATTTGGATAGCTGTTGATTGGCTGTTAAACTGTTATTTTTCTATTTTAGGCTGCTCATACTACACATCTTGTGTGAGTTCATTTTTTTTTGTGCCTGTGGAATCTTGCTTCTAGATTGCTCAAATTTTGTTTCATTTTAGTCCTTCTGTTGGTGCCTCATATGAATCCTGATTGGATTATAATATACTTTAGAACAGCATCCATCCATTTCACTTGTTGTGTCAGTTTATTTTGTTTGTGGTTTGAACTACACTGCTTGATGTTTGATATAATTTTGTATGATGGGCTAGTGAAATTTTGTTTTTTGTCTGACAGTTCATTTATTAAATGGAATTTTATAAATTAATTGAATCCTGAATCTCGCACAACTTGGATTCCATTCAAATCTGAAATCATTTTGTTTAAATCTGAAGTATTTTTGGTTGTTGTCATAGCTTTTAAAACTACTGTATATCAATTACAGTATTCTATAATAAACAATACCTTATTCTCATCATTCCTGTCTTTTCTATTGGAATGTTGTCTTCCCCAATTCAAATACTGAATCTTCACTGGTTCAGTTGCAACAGTGGTAGCAGCAGTAGGTTCATGGCCTACCTAAAGAGAAAATCCCCTCAAGAAAGGATGGATTACGGGCCACATGGCTACTCCCCATCAAGAAACCTTCCTGCCAATCCCCAAGGGGACATTCCCAACGGGTACGTCATCTATCAAGACCAGCTGGTACTTACAAGTGTGTATAATTGACTCCGCCTTGGGCAGCGCAACACAAGTGTCACCCTGCCCCAGTTGGACCTCTCCCAGCATATGCTCAACCTCCAGCTGGAATCCTTTGCAGGAGGTGTTGAAGAAGCTGACATAGTCAGTTGGCTCCACTCTACTGAAACCTGCCTTTGTATCTGCCAACTACCTGAGCCAATGTGGGTTGCCACTGCTTTGGGCTGCCTTATGGGGCCTGCTGCAGACTGGTTCATCAACTGGGCCAGTCAAGAAGCAGAAATTTCCTGGGTGTTGTTCAGGGATACCACAAAGTCCCGCTACAGTGAAACCTTTTCACCCATTGTAGTGGGAACTTCCCTCCTGGCTATTAAACAGACTGGGTCCGTTCCTGAATATCTTACCACCTGGCAGCAAGCTCTTGCCGCCACCCCAGAAGCCATGACCAACAGGAACACCATGCTACTTAACTTGATTGTTAATGGGCTTAAACTCCATATCTGCAAGTGGGTTCCCGTAGGTTGTTGCACCTCCATTGATGACTGCTATAAGGTTATTGTGGAGGCCAATAATCAGGTTTCAATGGGCTTCTGCCGTTCCAATGTCACACCACCCCAACCTTGTCCCGCACCTGGCAGCACTCACAACCAAGTAAGTTGCCGCCAGCCATGCCAACAGAAAAATGGGGTTAAGCGTCCCCACAAGGGGGAACTACAACTATCCCAGATTGAAGACCAGGAAAAAGCCTGGGATTGTAGTTACAAGAGGTTCTACAACCCCACTTGACTCTCACTCTCAATCCCTCCTTGCAAAGAACCCCTGTAACTACAATGCTCATAAATTTGAGGACCTCAATGTCTTTCAAGTTCATAGCAACAACCCCATACTCCAAGCAAGCCACTCTTCAAATAAAGTAACTTGCTTGGCCTATACCTTCTGTTTCTGTGGGAACACCCACAAACTACTAGTAGACACTGGGGCCAATCACACTATGGTTGACCAGGCGTTTGCCAACGCTCAACAACTAGACCAAGCACCAAGCAGGTTCAAGGCAGTACAAGTGGCTGACTCCCGTATAATAGCAATTATCCATGAGACGGTACCCTTCTTGGTGAGAATGGGGAACATCCATGTTACGCTCACGGGACCAATAATGGCAGATCTCAGCCACAATGTCATTGTTGGCCTTGACTGACTTTGTCACAACTGTCCCTACATTGACTGGGATACAACTGTAATTACCCTCAATAGAAATGGGGTGGGTTTTCAGATATATCCCATTGAAATGAACAAGTTGCTTCATGATACCATGTTTGTCAGAATAACAGAAACAGGCTCATATGAGTTCAAGAGGGGAAACTAGACTTCAATCAATGCTCAGTCAAAGTTATCTGCGCAGAACCACCTGCAACCCTCCCCTTGACTACTCCACCTCCATCAGCACTTGCCGCTCTCCTTGAGGAGTATAAGGATGCTTTCAGTGAAACATTGAACCAACTACCTCCTCCCTGAGAGATCCAGCATGCTGTACAACTACAAGGGTTGCTTCCCAAAGCACATCCCCTCTATCTCTTGACACCAAAAGAAGATGAAACCCTCTGCCAGCACCTCATAGACACACTTGATAAGGGTTTTATCTACCCCTTGCTTTTGCCATACGGGGCCGCTGCCTTCTTTGTAGCCAAGAAGGACAGGTCCCTTTGCTTAGTCACAGATTACTACGCCCCAAATGAGGTGACCTTTAAAAACAAATACCCCCTGCCGTTGATTGACAACCTGTTTGACACACTTGTGGGCGCAAAGATCTTTAGCAAGATTGATCTCACTGCAGGGTACAACCAGGTCTGCATTGCACCAGGGGATGAGGCAAAAACTGCCTTCTGCAGGCAACAGTGCCCATGTTGACTCAAAACTTTAAATCTCCTATGTTTTTTGCTAGTCACACTAGCTTAATTCTTTTTTAAAAAGCGTTCAGGGGTGCAAACCCAGAAAACACAACAAAATTGTGGCCATCTTGACACAATTTAATATTAAGCTTAATAAAAAACTCATTTAACCAGATTTTCCCTTTACATTTAAAAATAAAAATTAGCTTATTTTTTATTTGTTTTCACAATGTAAAAGTGTCAATGTTGACACTTTTTAAGCATAACTTATTTTTAATAACAAAACTGAAGCATCTACAACAAAGAAATTAAGTGTGCATTTAAAAATAAATTTTATTAAATTATTATTTTGAAAAAGACAGTGCACATACATTTGATTGTTGGAATGTTCATGTTATAAATATATATGTGGCACTTATTACGGCTTTAATATATTAAGTGGATTGGTGGCTAACGGCAATTCAATAATTTAAGCATGAGTTACTGTGTAAGTTACTATAGAATTTATTATTAAAAATAATGTTGACACATGTAAATGTTGTTTATTTGAATGTGATTATTCCCTGGGGTGGAGTTAAGCAAATTAGAGTAGCGCAATTAAGCCTAGATTAATATGTTACCTCATATAAAGAATATTGTACTGTAAATTCAGAACCTGAACGTAAAAATGCAGGATTGTCAAATCCTTGGTCCAAATTTCAAATCAATTTTGTGGGCAACTCAGCTGAGTGAGAATTAAAATATTTAATAAAATCAACCATTTAATTTGACTTTTTTGATTTATTTAAATTGGCAAATTTTGAATCTCTTGAGCAGATAATTCAAATAACAAAAGATAAAACTCAGCAAACAAATGTAGGATACATGAATAAGAAATGCAGGATTTTTATGTACAATTTGAGATTTCCTGTATGTCAAACAAATCATAGACATCATGTAAAAATTAAAAAATCTGAAATTGCGGGATTGTCAAATCCAAGAACCAAGTTTCAAATCATAATTGTGAGGAATTTGAAATAAATATAATTTATGGGTGTCTCAAAAAGGATGCTAAAGGATCTAGAGTGGATTTGTGCTAATTCTTTTAGGAATCATAGGTATTCTCAAAATCACCCTATTCTATTTTAGGTTGGCTAAAATTTAGATTGTAATATTCACAAAATTGACATATATAACAATAAAATTAACTAAAATATACATTCCTCTTCCTGAGTTTAAAATTATAATAAAATTTTTATTGTGTCTTCTTCCAACACTAAACAAGTCAACAAGCTGTTCCCTGGCCTCAAAAAAATCATGCAGAGCTACACTGGGTCATCTAATAGTGAAGCCTCTCTCTATGGCCACTCCCAACCTACAGGCCCCTTTGCAAGCACTACCCAGGAGTGTGTTCTTTCTCCCGCGTCCTCAAGCATGGCCCTGCTTGCCCATAATGCACAGGCAGCTGCTAACCCAAATCATACAGCAACATTAGCATCCAGAATTGGCCAAGTGAGCCATGGGGCCACCAATGGAAGGCAGAAACCAGAAACAGCCAATCAGATGGCACTGTCTAGTTCTCAAGGAAGACACACCCTGCCTCCAGCCAATCAGCCTGCAAGGCGCAGAAGAAAATTAATCACTCCAGAGATTGTTCTTGAAATGGTTGAAAAGCGAGAGATGCTTATGTCCCTCAGGGAAATTGCAGCCGCAATGGGGTTTGCAAAGTCCACTGTGGCTGCAACCCTGCAAGCCCACGCCAACTGTAGCCCCCTACCAAGAAGACCCTGACTGGTGCCCGTACTTCAACTGAAAGTGACACAGCCCATCTCCTTATGATGGCCATTATGGAATGTGACCCGCAGATGCCCCTGGTCCAGGTACGTCTCCAGTTGGGACTCCACAGCATCTTCATCAACAAAAAAACGGTGAATTTGTGGATGCACAGAGTTGTGGTTGCCTCCAAAATCCTATCCAATCAGGCTCTTAGTGGCCTCAGTTAGGTGGATACCAATCCCTACAATTCAACTATTATTAATTTTATCAAAGGAAGGGCAATGAGGGCCCATAATGACATCATCTTCCTATCATACACCAAGATCTTGGCCAGTATCCAAGTCTTTGGAGAGAAGCGCATCCAATCTGATGTGTACAAGCGCGGCCCAATCTTGTATTGTTTTGTCAAGGTTTTATTGGCAGTTTCCCCATTGGGCGTCAATTATTACTCAGCAATAATGAACACCGCTGATAGGTATACCTACCAGACAGAGCTCAAGGCCATGCTGGAGGAGTGGGCCACACAAAACACCGTACACACAGTTGTACTGAGTGCTGAGATGGAGCAGCGGGAATGGGCAACCCAAGAAATCAGGGCTGCGGGCATACCTGTTGGTCCTACCCCATTAACCATGCTGACATGCATCTTGAAGATGTATGTCTCTACAATTTTGGTTCTGCCCTCAGGCGCTTAAAGCCTGCCACCTAAAACAAACTATGCACCCAAATTGATAATGGATATGAGCTTTTCCCTTCCGTGTCTGTCCAGGACTTATTTGATCTCATCATCTTCTATGCAAGTGATAGTGATAAGTCCAGAAAGGACTCTCGCCTTCCCCCTTGCCCATTCATCTGTTTTGTCAAGCCTGCATATGTGACAGAAGAAGAATTTGAGCAATTGAAGCAAACTGCTCTTGCTATCCCTTCCCAGCCAACAAACCCTGCCTCCCCAACCCCCCATTAAGCCACCTGACTTCCAACCCTGACTCCCAAGCCACTACCAATTCCCTCCCCACTATCTCTGATGCTGCCCCTTTCACAGGCGCAGATGAAGGCAACGTCATTCTGCCCATTCCCTTCCCTTCCCGTCCTTAGATCAGTAAATAAGTCTTTTCTTTGTGACAACTTATTAAAATTGATATCTCTCTTTCAATTCATAATTAATAATATTTTCTTTTTACATTATCAAAATTTCCCATAATTAATACAATGTTGTACATTTTACAAATAGCTTAAAATTATTAGCATACATATTTTTTATCATCATTAATAAATTAAAGACAATAAACGTAAATATTGCATTAAAATATAGCAATTAGATATCAACTCTTGATATTTAGAAATTATGTGCATAACTCAATGCATTTCAATTAATAAAATTCATTTTAAACTTGGCCTTTTTCATTGTAATTTATCAAAACAGATTGTGTTTATATTAGAGAGCTATTAACACTTAGTACAAATATTGATACATAGTGCATTTTATAGCCTGTATATTTACCTATTGGTAATGATTCTGTCAACTTTTTAGTTGTATTTTGCGAGGTAATAATAATGTGATGTGTTAATAAATTACTGTTCATTGTCATTAATTGGCTGATTTTTTTGCTGTGGCAATTGTGCATTTTCTGATATTTACACACTAGTATCCAATTGGTTGGTTTCACATCAAATTGCACAGGCAATAGGAAATCAAGCTGCCACCCCGAGTCCGGATGTGGTTGGAGTGGCAGCTTGATTTCCTATTGCCTGTGCAATTTGATGTGAAACCAATCAATTAGATACTAGTGCGTAAATATCAGAAAATGCACAATTGCCACAGCAAAGAAAATCAGCCAATTAATGACAATGAACAGTAATTTATTAACACATCACATTATTATTACCTCGCAAAATCCAACTAAAAAGTTGACAGAATTATTACCAATAGGTAAATATACAGGCTGTAAAATGCACTATGTATCAATATTTGTACTAAGTGTTAATAGCTCTCTAATATAAACACAATCCATTTCATTAAATCATAATGGAAAAGGCCAAGTTTACAATGAATTTTATTAATCAAAATGCATTGAGTTATGCACATAATTTCTAAATATTAAGAGTTGACGTCTAATTGCTATATTCTAATGTAATATTTACGTTTATTTTCTTTAATTTATTAATGATGATGAAAAATATGTATGTGTTGAAGGTAGTACTATAAAAACCAGTTTATTATGGAATTAAAACATAATGTCAAATATTTACACACTTATCAAAAATTAGAGTCAGCCCTTCAAAAAGTTGTTGAGCTTGGATACAACATCAGGGAAATTGTGGTAAATCAACTGGGAAATGAGGGAAGGGCCTTGGTACAGCAAAAGGAAACTGCAAAAAATAGCCTGGGAACAATTGTCAATGAAGAACACAAGGAAATAATTTTAAATCTTCAAAAGGAAATACTCAAGCGGTTAGATTTCAAAAGCAAAAGTTACAACTTGTGGGAATTCAGAAAAACCAACAGAAAGAATACTCAAATAATCAAACTAATTGAAGGAAATGAAGTTTCAAAGGAAATCAACACAAATGAAGAGGAAACCAACCAAATGGAAACAGATGAAAATGAAACACAAGCAGAAGCATCAAGAAATACAGAAGCTTTATCAAATGAAAATCAAGAGGAAGCACAAGTTGCAAGAAGAATAAGAAAAATTAAGCATAAGAAAATTAATGAAGAGCATCCAACACTCATGAAGTTTACCAATATGGCGCCTGTGGCTGAGGGGGCCACAGGGGAAACAATCAGTAAGTCTTTTTATGTTTAACTTATATTTATTTTAGTCATCACCAGGGATGGGGATGAGGTCGCGCAAGTGGCAGCTTTTACGCCGAGTTGGTTTTATGGGGGTTACCAGTCACTGGTGGCCCCTATAAAACAAATAAATAAAAACCAAATAAATAAAATAATTCAACAGAATATGAATAATTTTTTAATAGTGAAGCTCAAGATAGGGATTATCAACCACCTGCGGGGTGCTCGCCGTGGTTGAGGGAAGCATATAAAATAGGATCAAGTATCAACTTCAAAGAAATGAATGAAATTTGCGGGATGTCAAGTTAAACTTTAATGAATATATCTATGAAAGCATTCAACAATTCCCGTTTGTAAACATCAACAAATATGAAAAAACTTAATAAAAACTGACTTTCAAATTGGAACCAAATATTTAAAAACTGAAATTTTTAATGAAGTATTCAAGGCATTGTCAAACAAGGTTGGGGACGCAGTCCTTGTGAACACATTTAAACCTTTATTAATATTGTTTGCCAAGGCATGGGGGGCTGATACAAGTCAGGCGCCCCCTGGAACCCTCTTCAAATTCAATCAAACATCCTATATCAATAGGTTAGTACAAGTCTTCAAAAAACTGTGCATGTTCTCGGAAAATATACTTCACAAAGAATTGATGTTGTAGTATACCTGGGAATCCTCCTTCACTGCATACTAAAAACCAACGTCAAAAAGTTGGAGGATGTACCTATTCAAATGAACATATGCCGGTTAGCACTCAAAACACCAGAAGACTCCGCAGGGGTATAGGACAAACAAGCACATCCTGTATGACTCATTTGCATTGGCAACGTTGTACAGGTACTACGTGCCCCCCTGAAAAAAATCTATTATTTGATTCACTCACCTGCCTTCCTTTTATTAAATGTTCAACAACCACCAGGGTACAGGGCGCCACCCCTCTAGCAATCACATCCAGGGTTGTCCACCACATACAGAAGAGTATGTTATCCAATTAGACGCACTAGCTGAAAATTTAATTTTGGGGTATAATTCCCCAGAATAATCACATTCCCTTTGCAATTAGCATCCCCCCAATACTGTAAATTCAGAACCTGAACGTAAAAATGCGGGATTGTCAAATGCTTGGTCCAAATTTCAAATCACTTTTGCGGGCAACTCAGCTGAGTGATAATTAAAATATTTAATAAAAGTAACCATTTAATTTGACTTTTTTGGTTTATTTAAATTGGCAAATTTCAAATCTCTTGAGCAGATAACTCAACTAACAAAAGACAAAACTCAGCAAACAAATGCAGGATACATGAATCAGAAATGCAGGATTCTAATGTACAATTTGAGATTTCCTGTATTTCAATTGAATCATGGACATCATGTAAAAATTAACAAATCTGAAATTGTGGGATTGTCAAATCCAAGAACCAAATTTCAAATCATTATTGCAAGGAATTTGAAATAAATATAATTTATTGGTGTCTCAAAAAAGGATGTTAAAGGATATAGAGTGGATTTGTGCTAATTCTTTTAGGAATCATAGGCATTCTCAAAAATCACCCTATTCCATTCTAGGACGGCTAAAATTTAGATGCTTGATTACAGTAGATTTCAGAAGACGCTAATAATAAAGTATCCTTAGTAGCAATACATGAATACATAGTGTAGTAAACTAATGGTTTATCTTTCCCCCTCCTTTCTTCCTTGAAACAAAGTTTGTTTGGCCCCAGGCTACGCCGGGGGCCAAAAAACTTTTAAAAAATTTCTGCATCATCAGGAGAGTAGCTCATAAATCATTATATGGTTTTATGGTTGCTATATTAGTGATTTAAAGTGCAGAATATTGCATCATTTCCAGTTTAGATAATTTTTATTTCACTTAATTTCATGTCTAAAAATGGGTGTTTAGATTGGATTTTTCATTTGATTTTATCCAGAGTGGAGCTTCTTGATTTGGGTTGATTTGTCCTAGTTACTTACTATACATACAATTTGGATTCCAGTTCCTGCAATTATTATTTGAGTTTACTAGTGGCATTCAAAAGTGATTTGAAATTTGGTTCTTGGATTTGACAATCCCGCAATTTCAAAAAACATAGTAAACTTAATGAAAATTGTTGATGGATTTGAACGCTTCAAATCTGATTCCAGTTAATTCATTTTGTCCATTGGAAATATGCAGTTTGAATTGAACTTTGCAAAGTGTCTATGAGTTCCCTCATTTTTAAAAATTCAAATAAATACTCAAAAAAATCAATTTAATTAAAAAAGGCTATCCTGCAAAAGTGATTTGAAATTTGGACCAAGGATTTGACAATCCCACATTTTTACGTTCAGGTTCTGAATTTACAGTAAATATTTTTCCCTTGCAAATTAAAATTTATTTTTTTAAAATTTTTTTATATTTTAATACTAAAATTTTAATATCAAAATATGTAATATTAAAATTTTTTATAGTAAAATTTTAATTTTAAATATTTAAATATTAAAATTTTAATAATACATATTTCAATATTGAATATAGCACAATTAAATAAAAATAGTTAAATTTCAAATATTTAAACTTTAATATATAACTTTTAAGATTTATAATTATAATTTTACTTGTAATATTTTAAGATTGTTTTAAATTTTAGTAGGTAAATTATAATATTGATATATCTAAATATATTACAAGACATTAGTTAAAGTTGCAACCACGTCAAATAATAAAAATAAGTTAAAAATGTTTTTATTTACTAGCTTGTTGAGTACAGGTTCATTTATAACATATACAAACAACAAGAATTGAATTTATCCACATCATGTGGTCTGCTCCACTTATATTCTAAACAAGTGATTGTTTAGAACTCAAATTACCTTTCCCTTGTAATATGATTTGATAAATATATTTGATATGCTTGACCCGCGTCCTAAACACTAATTAGTAAGCAATACATAAAAATCATTGGTTGCCGTGTTGTGTGGCTATAGTGGCACTGAAATAAGACGGATCATATGATGACCTTCAAGGTCCAATTTGTGGCTTAACAAAGCCAAAGTACCATAAAAATTACCAATTATTTAAATAGAAAATTCTATTCCTATCTTTTTTAAATTTATTTATTTGTTAGCGCAACAGTCAATATAATATTCAGTGAAATATAATCAAAATATATTCCTCATACCTAGTATAATTAATTTTACTTATCATTTCTACATACTCTTATATGTCTATAATACAATAAAACATCACATCATTATATAAATAATAATTTTTGATTCCTACTAAAAACAAAATAAATAAAAATAAAAACAAATAAAATCCAAAGCAAATATTTATCTGATTGGCTTGGAGGCCAGGGCTTTTGGGAGGAAGGATTCTGAGTGCTTGTAAAAAGCCACCACCACATTGGATGGCATTGCAAATTGACTGACCTCAAGAATGTTAAAGAGATCTTTGGTGTCCTTTGGAAGCCCCACCTTAACCCTATTCTTGATCCACCCAAAGACCTCCTTGATTGGGTTAAGGAATGGAGAATATGGGGGGAGGAAGAGGAGTCACATTGGGCAGCCAGCAAGGCGGTGGTTGGAGGAATGGCTATTCTTGTCAATGGATGAAAACTTGGACACAACCAGATCCACTTTAGTGGCCCAACATTATCCAATACAACAATGTTGGTTGTGCCGCTGTAATTGATCCAGAGGTATTCTTTCACAACTTTGAGAAAATCAAGGATTGTCCCGCTGTTATGGAAACCCTTGATCATCTGGTATTGATCCAACCTACAAGGACCAAGAAACGCTACCATTAAATAGGTCTGGGAACAGACAGCTGCACAATGGGCTATGCCGTCCTTGGACCCCTTCTCAACCCACCCATGCCTGGACCTGAGTGAGGAGATAAACAACAATTTGTTGATGTAGAAGAACTGGACATTCCCAGTCTCCTTTAGTGCCAGATATGTCTTGGCATAAATGTGTCTATCCTTGATAGTCTTCTCATTGTTTCTGTTGTATGGAAAAACTCCCAGTACTTTCCAGGAGAAGCCCAAATCAACCATTTTTTTATAGATAAGGGTTTTGGAAACAGAAAGTCCAAACTCTGTGGCAAGCATTGATTGGACAGCAAGTGAGTCCTGGTAGCAATCCTTGGTAACCCACTGTTTTATTGCGTCAATATGCACAGGCTACAAGAGTTTTGGCTGCCGCTTAGCCTTGGTGGATTTGGCAATTTGCCCAGTGTTGCCATACTTGGTGCTTATATTGGCAATGTATCTGGCTGTGACACCAAATTGGGATGCAATATCCCAAACCACCATTCCCCCATTCAAGCAGTTGAGGAGAGCTTCATGCTCACTATCTGTCAACCAACGCTGGCCCTTGGCAGGTACTACAGCATCCTTATTAGCAGGTATAACACAGGGGATGGGGAACTTTGTGTAGAAGGTGGGATCACGCTTGCTTGCAGTGGTGCTGTCAATGGTTGAATACACAATAAGCGCAGATGGCTCAACAGTAGATGTCCAATGGCTTATAGGAGGTGTCAAAGAAGCAGGGGAAGGAAGTAGCAACTCTTGGATCAAGAGTGCGGAGCCAGGTGACAGCTGGGTATACAGTGGAGGTGTATGTAACCTCATTATTCCTGATGACTTTTGTGTAAGAGACTTTAGTTGCAGATCTTGAGAGTGGCTTCTGTCTGGGATTAAGGCTGTGTGATCTGGCTTGGGACGCAGGAGGTGGTTGACTGGCGCTGACACCTTGGGAGGCCTGTGTATTGGTATGACTCCCTCCAAATTGTGTTCTGGGTCTGTTCTTGGACCCTATGAGACGCCCTTGTGGACTGGCTGCCCCGCGGGCTGGTGCAGGAGCTGGTTGGGAATGCAACTGACGGTCTATAAAAATAAAATAAAAAATATTTTTTAGATTAAATATGTATTTATTTGTAATTTATTGGTTTAGTTGTGAGTAGTTGTTTTCTCTTGATTTAGCCTTGAATAGTAGCAGAGTTTCTATATCCATAATTTGAAGTGTATAATATTGTATTCTTTCCAGTTTTGGATGATTTTAAAGTTTAAACACTTTTTATGTCTAAACATGGGTATTGAGATTGAATTTTTCATTTGATTTTATCCAGAGTGGAGATTCTTGATTTGGGTTGGTGTTTCCTAGTGTGCTTATTGTACATTCAATTTAGATTCCAGTTCCCACAATTAATATCTGAGTTTACTAGTGGCATTCAAAAGTGATTTGAAATTTGGACCAAGGATTTGACAATCCCGCAATTTCAAAAAAAATAGTAAACTTAATGAAAATGGCTGATGGATTTGAATGCTTCAAATCTGATTTGAGTTAATTCATTTTGTCCATTGGAAATATGCAGTTTGACTTGAACTTTGCAAAGTGTCTATGAGTTCCCGCATTTTCAAATATTCAAATAAATACTCAAAGAATTCAATTTAATTAAAAAAGTCCATCCCACAAAAGTGATTTGAAATTTGGACCAAGGATTTGACAATCCCACATTTTTACGTTCAGGTTCTGAATTTACAGTAAGTGACGTTCTCAACACTTTACCCTTTTCAATATCTACCAACAACTTATTAACAACTTCTTATATACACAATGGTAAAATATCATATTACCACTACCCAAATATTATTTTTAATAAAAGAATAAAGAACCTTGACACTTTTTTACTTATTTTTATATGTTTTTTTTAATTTCATATGTGAATAAAAATACACAGAAAACGGTTAATTTTTGCTAGCCCGCAAAAATTTAATTAAGCGTACTATGAAAAAATATAATAAATTTTTTAAAAATGTTGATAGTGACAATGTTGTCAAAAAAATGTCTACAATTTTGTAATTGACAGTGAGAATTCATCTTTTTTTACTAATTGTCACTCATAATGTCAACACTTTTCAGTTCTCACATATAAAACTTTGTTTTACATAATAAAAACTTCTCATTTTTTGATATGTTGTATTTTTAACTTTTCTCTTCTATATTTTCTAATTTTTAATTTAAAATCTATATCTAAATATAACACTTTTGCATATTTCTCTTAACTTTTAGTTTTTTATTTATAACTTTAATAAAATAAAAACCATACAAGTTTTTTTAACTTTTACATGCCAATAAAAACCATCTAAGATTTAATTTTTATATATTATGCTTTTTAAGTTGTTTTGTTTGTTTTTTACATAAGTTGCTTTATTTTAAACCATTTTACTTATTATTTTAGGATATAAACACTTCTAAACAGCCCAAAGGAACCAAGCGTCCTTCAAAGCCAACCAAACCCACCAAAAAGAAGCCTGTCTCATCAAAGAAGGCCACTCTAAAACCATCCCCAAAGCCCTCACCAAAGCCCTCCCCTGAGCCCTCTCCCAAGAAGAGCCCTGCTCACTCCACTGGGGGAGAGGAATCTGATGACTCCCTTACAGAGTGCAGTTTTTACAACTCAGCTTCTGACAAGGAGCCAACCAAGAAGAAGCGCTCAGCCCAAAAGTCCCCACCCAAAGATAAGTATCCTGCACATGAGGAGCGCCACAATAAGCCCCCTTCTGCTTCCCCCCCCCACCAAAATCCCCCCTTCAAGATCATCTGGGGATGATTCAAAGCCCTGCCCCAATTACTTCCCTGGCTTCTACCATGCTCCTGCTGGCCCCTGGGACCCTCTGTTGGCCCACAACATCTGCAACATTGACGGCAAATTCAAGGTTCCCTCTTCCTTGCCCAAATACTTCCCAATCATGAGCGTAAAGGATGGGCTGGTCATGGTGGCCAATGGGTATATTTTCTCTTGCAACAATGCCAACCAGGGCTTCAAGAGCCGCCATTACACCTGCAAGGACCACTCCTGCCCAGTGCGGCTCAACACTGAGTGTTGGGACTTGGTCCAAACCATCAAGGGCAAGCATACCTGCATCATGCCAAATACCACCATTGCCCGCCTCCTCAAGTGATATCTTGTCCAGGTGATGCCC
Source organism: Entomophthora muscae (assembly GCA_014839935.2). Classification (NCBI taxonomy): domain Eukaryota; kingdom Fungi; phylum Entomophthoromycota; class Entomophthoromycetes; order Entomophthorales; family Entomophthoraceae; genus Entomophthora; species Entomophthora muscae. The sequence continues at coordinate 104,510 of QTSX02006577.1, forward strand.
ACCTCTAAAGATCTTTCTGCCACCCAGCTGGCCGTGCTTGCTTGCAAGTACCTCTCCCCAAACAACTTGAAGAAGGTGCCAACCCACAATCAGTTGGTCAAGTTTGTAAGTGACAGGCGTCAAGCCTCAAGCCCCATGGCCAAGAGTGCCACCAACATCAAGGACCTTATCCTCACAGATGCCCTCAAGAAGACAGAGGATGGTGAGATGTTTCTTCTTCATTACAATGGGCAGTAAGTTGAGGATAGGATTATATCCTACAGCACAACCCAACACCTGAAGCATCTGAACACTGCTACCACCTGGCTGTGTGACGGCACATTTGCTACTTGCCCCTCCCTATTCAAGCAGCTTTGGGTCCTTCATGGGCAGTTTAATGACCAGGTTATCCCCCTTGTCTTCTTTATCCTTCCTGGTGCCAAGACTGAAGTCTACACCAGAGCCTTCAAGATTGTCCAGGATGCTTTGAGCACCTTCCCACCAACCAGCCCCCCTCCCAATCATGCCACAAGGGCAAATTCCTTCTCTGCTGAGAAGGATGAGTTGACTCTAGCCGCTGAGCAGCTAGCTCATGCACGCTCACTTGGGCCAAAGGTTATTATAATGGACTTTGAGCAAGCTTAGTTCAGAGCCTTTGAGGCCACCTTCAATGGAGAAGTCCAGGGCTGCTTCTTCCATTTTAGGCAGGCCTGCATCAAGAATCTCATTATTGAGAAGGACCTTTTTGAGAAGTATCTTAACAATGGTAAGGGGAAGTGCCGCTTTGCCTTGACTCAGTTTTCTGCCTTGACTTTTGTGCGCCCGGAGCATACTGGGATTGGCTTTGAGGCCCTCCTGGAGGATGCTTACATCAAGAAGAACTCCATATCTTCAAAGGTTACTTGGATTACTTTGAGCGCCAATGGGTGGGCAAGAAGGTGACTGCCTGGAGAGGTAAGAGCAGGGCCACTGCCCCTTGGAATTGCCAGGGCGCCTGCCTCAAGGGTGAGATGAAGACCACCTCTAGCCTTGAGGTTTGGCACAAGCACCTGAAGGTGAAGTTTGGGTCAACCCCCAAATACAACAAGTTCTTCTCTAAGCTGCAGGAGGAGCAGGCCCAGACTGTCTCCAACTTTTGTGACCTGGCCAACCAGGTGGCCCCCAAGAAGCAAAAGTCCAAGGAGCAGGACTACCAGGAGGACGTTCCAAAGGTGGTAAGGAAAAAGTACAAGGTGGCAGAGATTAAGAAGTACCTTGAGGACGTTGCCACTGCTCTTGCTGGTGGCTTTAGTTAGCTTAATGCACCTTCTTAAATGTCTGTATATTTTTTCTTTTAAGCTTTTAATTTTTTAATTTATTTATAGTTTAATAATCTTTTTATGTATAAATGGTAAGTTTTAGATACAGTTTCAATGTGGTTTAGTAAGAAATATATTAAAATTTTGTTAATTTATCTTTAAGGTATGAGATATTTTCAGTTATGCTTATATAAAGTATAACTAATTAAAATTAGAATTTTCTTATATTTTGTAGTTATTATGATATATAAAATATCTTTATTTTTGGTTCATTGGAATTTTATTTTTTATGGGAATAAAAATAATTTTATAATGAAGAGTGTAAATTACATAGTAAATTGAAATATATTTGCTTATATCTCCTTATTCTTATTACTCAAAATAGTTTTTTCAATTGTAGTTTTGAGCTCTCTGGAGTCATTTTGGTATAATAATGTATTTTAAAAAGATTTTTTATATAAAAATTTTCAGGGTAAAGTATTTTGTTAATAAAAAAAGTGTTGACATCCAGGAAACAACGAGGTCCTTTTACTGTAAATTCAGAACCTGAACGTAAAAATGCGGGATTGTCAAACCCTTGGTCCAAATTTCAAATCCCTTTTGCGGGCAACTCAGCTGAGTGATAATTAAAATATTTAATAAAAATAACCATTTAATTTGACTTTTTTGGTTTATTTAAATTGGCAAATTTCAAATCTCTTGAGCAGATAACGCAACTAACAAAAGACAAAACCCAACAAACAAATGCGGGATACATGAATCAGAAATGCGGGATTCTTATGTAAAATTTGAGATTTCCTGTATATCAAACAAATCATAGACATCATGTGAAAATTAACAAATCTGAAATTGCGGGATTGTCAAATCCAAGAACCAAGTTTCAAATCATAATTGTGAGGAATTTGAAATAAATATAATTTATGGGTGTCTCAAAAAGGATGTTAAAGGATCTAGAGTGGATTTGTTCTATTTCTTTTAGGAATCATAGGCATTCTCAAAAATCACCCTATTCTATTTTAGGTTGGATAAAATTTAGATTGTAATATTCACAAAATTGACATATATAACAATAAAATTAACTAAAATATACATTCCTCTTCCTGAGTTTAAAATTATAATAAAAATTTTATTATGTCTTCTTTCAACAACAACCAAGTCAACAAGCTGTTCCCTGGCCTTGAAAAAATTATGCAGGGCTACACTGGGTCTCTTAACAGTGAAGCCTCTGTCTATGGCCACTCCCAACCCGCAGGCCCCTCCTCAAGCACTACCCAGGAGTGTGTTCTTTCTCCTGTGTCCTCAAGCATGGCCCTGTTTGCCCATCACACACAGGCAGCTGCTAACCCAAGTCACTTATCAGCAATGGCATCCAGAACCAGCCATTTTAGCCATGGGGTCACCCAGAGAGCCCAGACCCTGAAACAGCCAATCAGATGGCATCAATCAGTTCCCAAGATGGACACATCCCTCCCCCAGCCAATCAGCCTGCAAGATGCAGAAGAAAACTAATCACTCTGGAGATTGTTCTTGAAATGGTTGAAAAGCAAGGGAAGCTTATGTCACTTGGGGAAATTGCGGCCACAATGGGTTTTGCAAAGTCAACTGTGGCTGCAACCCTGCGAGCCCACGCCAACTGTGGCCCCCCACCAAGAAGACCCCAACTGGCGCCTGTACCTCAACTGAAGGTGATACAGCCCATCCCCTTATGATGGCTATTATGGAATGTGACCCGTGGATGCCCCTGGTCCAGGTACGTCTCCAGTTGGGACTCCATGGCATCTTCACCAACAAAAGAACAGTGAATTCATGGATTCACAGAGTTGTGGTTGCTGCTAGAATCTTGTCCAATCAAGTTCTCAGTGGCCCCATTTTGGTGGATACCAACCCCTACAATTCAACAATCATTAATTTTATCAAAGGAAGGGCAATGAGGGCCTGTAATGATGTAATATTCCTGTCGCATGCTAAGATCTTGGCCAGTATCCAAGACTTTGGAGAGAAGCGCATCCAATCTGACGTATACAAGCGCGGCCCAATCTTGTATTGTTTTGTTGGGGTTTTATTGGCAGTTTCCCCATTGGGCGTCAATTATTACTTGACAATATCAAACACTGCAGATGGGTATGCCTACCAGACGGAGCTCAAGGCCATGCTGGAAGAGTGGGCCACACAAAACACCGTGCACACAGTTGTATTGAGTGCGGAGATGAAGCAGCGGGAATGAGCTACCCAAGAAATCAAGGCTGCGGGCATACCTGTTGGTCCTACCCCATCAACTATGCCTACATGCATCTTGCAGATGTATGTCTTTACAATTTTGGTTCCTCCCTCAGGCATTTGAAGCCTGCCACCTACAACAAACTATGCACCCAGATTGACAAGGGGTATGAGCTTTTCCCTTCTGCATCTGTCCAGGACTTATTTGATCTCATCATCTTCTATGCAAGTGATAGTGATAAGTCCAGAAAGGACCCCGTCTCCCCCCATGCCAGTCCATCTGTTTTGTCAAGCCAGTATATGTGACAGAAGAAGAATTTATGCAAATTGAAGCAAACCGCTCTTGCTGCCCCTTCCCAGTCAACAAACCCTGCCTCCCCAACCCCCCCATCAAGCCAGCTGCCTTCCAACCCTGACTCCCAAGCCACTACCAATTCCCTCCCCACTATCTCTGATGCTGTCCCTTTCACAGGCGCAGATGAAGGCGACGTCCATTCTGCCCATTCCCTTCCCGTCCTTTGATTAGTAAATAAATCTTTTCTTTGTGACAACTTATTAAAATTGATATCTCTCTTTCAATTCATAATTAATAATATTTTCTTTTTACATTAGCAACATTCCCCATAATTAATACAATGTTGTACATTTTACAAATAGCTCAAAATTATGAGCATACATATTTTTCATCATCATTAATAAATTAAAGACAATAAACGTAAATATTGCATTAAAATATTGCAATTAGATGTCAACTCTTGATATTTTGATATTATGTCCATAACTCAATGCATTTTATTTAATAAGATCCATTTTAAACTTGGCCTTTTCCATTATGATTTAATGAAATGGATTGTGTTTATATTAGGGCCATTAAGACTTAGTACAAATATTGAAAATTAGTGCATTTTACAGCCTGTATATTTACCTATTGGTAATAATTCTGTAAAATTTTCAGTCAGATTTTGTGAGGTAATAATAATGTAATGTGTTAATAGATTACTGTTTATTGTCATTAATTGGCTGTTTTTCTTTGCTGTGGCAATTGTGCATTTTCTGATATTTCTGCACTAGTATCCAATTGGTTGGCTTCACATCTAATCTCACAGGCAATAGGAAAACAAGCCGCCACCCCAAGACTGGATGTGCTTGGGGTGGCAACTTGTTTTCCTATTGCCTGTGTGATTGGATGTGAAGCCAACCAATTGGATACTAGTGCAGAAATATCAGAAAATGCATAATTGCCACAGCAAAGAAAATCAGCCAATTAATGGCAATAAACAGTAATCTATTAACACATTACATTATTATTACCTCACAAAATCTGACTGAAAAGTTTATAGAATTATTACCAATAGGTAAATATACAGGCTGTAAAATGCACTATGTATCAATATTTGTACTAAGCGTTAATGGCTCTCTAATATAAACACAATCCATTTCATTAAATTATAATGGAAAAGGACAAGTTTACAATGAATTTTATTAAATAAAATGCATTGAGTTATGGACATAATATCAAAATGTCAAGAGTTGACATCTAATTGCAATATTTTAATGCAATATTTACGTTTATTGTCTTTAATTTATTAATGATGATGAAAAATATGTATGCGCTGAATATAGTACTATAAAAACCAGTTTTTTATGGAATTCAAACAATACGTCAATCTATAACTTAATCAAAAAATTAGAAGCACACCTTCAAAAGGTTGTTGAGATAGAAAGAAATATCAGAGAAATAGTGACAGGGAAGCTGGGTAACGAGGGCCAGCCACTGATACAGTCAAAAGATGATGCCCTGGATAAGTTGGGAAATATTATAGATGAAAAGAATAAAGAAAAATTACTTAATCTACAGGGAACTATTTTATCAATTCTTGAATTCAACAACGCGACCTACAATTTGTGGGAGTTCTGGCAGAGGGCCAAAGAAAACAATAAGAAGATAAAACTAATTGAAGGAACAGAAATTCAAAAGGAAATCAACACCAATGAAGAGGAAACCAACCAAATGGAAACAGATGAAAATGAAACACAAGCAGAAGCATCAAGAAATACAGAAGCTTTATCAAATGAAAATCAAGAGGAAGCACAAGTTGCAAGAAGAATAAGAAAAATTAAGCCTAAGAAAACTAATGAAGAGCATCCAACATTCATGAAGTTTGCCAATATGGCGCCTGTGGCTGGGGGGGCCACAGGGGAAACAATCAGTAAGTTTTTTATGTTTAACTTATATTTATTTTAGTCATCACCAGGGATGGGGATGAGGTCGCGGAAGTGGCAGCTTTTACACCAAGTTGGTCTTATGGGGGCTACCAGTCACTGGTGGCCCCTATAAAACAAATAAATAAAAATCAAATAAATAAAATAGTTCAACAGAATATGAATACTTTTTTAATAGTGAAGCTCAAGATAGGGATTATCAACCACCTGTGGGGTGCTTGCCATGGATAAGGGAGGCCTATGAACTAGGATCAACAATTAAAATCAAAGAAATGAATGAAATTTGCAGGGATATAAAACTGAACTTTGATGAATACATTTATGAAAGCGTTCAAAGGTTCCCCTTCACAAATATCAATGAATACAAAAAAAATTAATAAAAACTGATTTTTAAATTGGAAATGAATATTTAAAATCTTCAATTTTTAATGAAATTTTTAAAGCTCTATCAAACAAAGTTGGGGATGCAGTCCTCATGAATAATTTTAAGCTTTTATTGATATTGTTTGCCAAGGCCTGGGGGGCTGATACAAGTTGGGCGCCCCCCAGAACCCTCTTCAAGTTCAACCAAACGTCCTATATCATTAGGTTAGTACAAACGTTCAAAAAACTTTGCATGTTCTCAGAAAAATATACCTCACAAAGGATCCACATCACGGTGTACCTGAGAATCCTGCTCCATTGCATACTTAAAGCCAACGTGAAAAATAGAAGATTTACCTATACAGATTGACATATGCTGCATAGCCCTAGACCGCCAGAAAACACCTCGGGGATACAGGACAGTTGAGCACGTCCTCTATGAGTCATTTGCATTGGTAACACTATACAGGTACTACGTGCCCCCCCAAAAAAGCCTGCTAGTGGATTCCCTCACCTGTTTGCCTTTCATAAGACAGTCGGCCACCACCGGGGTGTTGAGCGCCACCCCTCTAGCAATCACATCCAGGGTTGTCCACCACATACAGAAGAGTATGTGGTCCCAATTAGATGCATTAGCTGAAAATTTAATTTTGGGGTATAATTCCCTGAAATAAACACATTCCCCTAATAAATCATTTTCCCTTGTATCTTAAAATTTTTATTTTATTTTTTATTTTATTTTAAATATTAAAATATTCACTGTAAAAATTTTAATATTGACATATTTAATATCAAATATTTTGATATTGAATAAATCACAATTTAATAAAATTGTTATATTTCAATTATTTAAACTTAAATATTTAACTTTTAAAATTTATAATTATATTTTAATTTTAATTTTAAATTTTAGTGTGTAAATTATAATATTAATATATCTAAGTATATTAAAAGACTTTAGTTATAGTTGCCAATACATCAAATAAAAAAGAATTAAAAATGTTTTTATTTACTACTTGTTGAGTACAGGTCCATTTATCACAAAGATAAACATGGAGAATTGAATTTATCTATCACAAGTGACAAACTCTTATCAACCATGCTTATCAAAAAGCCCCAACTACAAAACTTGAACCCTGGCATCTTGCGGGCTGCCAGCCTGCAGGGCCAGCCGCCTGGCTGCCCGCAGTTTTTTGGGCTCAAATCAGATTAGGATTTGACTTTGGAAAATCCTTTTAAGCTTGACAAACCAAATGTACTTACACCAATACTCTCCAAACTGGGGGTTTCTGTTAAGACAGCCAATCAACAGGCAGGCCCAGCCACTGATTCCGAAGTGACTTGGGCCCGCACGGAAGGGGAAACAGAGAATTTTCCTATAGAACGCGGGCCACCCAGAGGCGGCCAATCCCACAACCTGACTAGGGAATTTGAGCTTCCTCAGTTCAAAGCAGCCAATGAAATAACCCCTGCAACTGACGCCACCAAAGACTGGGAAGACCTGGTAGTTGGGAAAACCCGGGCCAACAAAATTTGGGAAAGTTTTACCATGACAGATGGGCATACTTATACCCTGGGCCGCCAGGAAGATGCCCATTGCCATCCTTGTAATAAAGTGACATGAACCTTTGGTTCAACCAGATCATACCATACTTGTTATTAGTTTTACTTCATCTACAGTCTACTCCTTGCGGCTCTTCTCCCTGTGCTCACCTACCCCAAGAAACCGCGGACCAGCCGCCTGAACTTTACCGTCCACCAGGAGCTTCCTTCAGCCTAGTACATTTTACTGAGTACCCACCCAACCCGGTGTATTTGGAGTTTATTCTGGAGGAGATCCTAATACACACCCCTGAAGCTAGAACTAGAGAGACAGAAGTCCTTTACAGAGAAGGCACCAAAATTATCCGCCCCCCTCTGCTATTCCAAGACAAGTATAACTTCCTGCCCGCATATTTGGTTCCAATGACACCGCCCCACACCCTGCGGCCCAACCGCCTGCAAGAATCTGTTGCCACTGATGAATTCACTTCCACCCAAGTATTTGGGGTGATGTATATCACCCTCACTGGATTGATTGATTGATTGATTCCATGGTGCCTACAAGCAGACCTTGGGCAGTCCTTGGAAAATTGTTATCTTATATTGTAAAGTTAGCCCCAATCCTGTGGTGGGCTCTCCCTGCTGGGCCCGCGGGCCGTCCGCCTGCAAGTTCTCAGGAACCCCCCACAGGTTGGATCCCTGACATTATCCGCATCATGCAGCCTGCTCCACTATTGCTCTAAACAAATTATTGTTTACAACTCAAATTACCTTTCCCTTGTAATATGATTTGATACACATATTCAATATACTTGAACTGCGTCCTAAGTACAAATTAATAAGGATTATATAAAAATCATTGGTTGTTGTGTTGTGTGGCTATAGTGGCACTGAAATAACAAGAATCATATGATGACACACAAGGTCCAATTTGTGGCGTAAAAAAGCCAAAGTACCATCATCAATTAACAATTATTTAAATAAAAAATTCTATTTCTATCTTTTTAATTTATTTATTTGGTAGCACAACAGTCAATAAAGTATCCAGTGCATTATAATAAAAATATATTCTTCATACCTAGTATAGTTAATTTTACTTACTTTTTCTACGTATTCTTATATGTCTATAATACAATCACACATCAAATTATTATATATAAATAATAATTTTTGAGACCTAATAAAAACAAAATAATTAAAATAAAAACAAAGTAAACCGGAGAGCCCATTTATCTGATTGGCTTGGAGGCCAGGGCTTTAGGGAGGAATGATTCCAAGTGCTTGTAAAAAGTTGCCACCACATTGGGTGGCATTGCAAATTAGCTGACCTCAAGAATATTGAATAGGTCCTCAGTGTCTTAAGGAAGGCCTTATTTCACCTTATTCTTGATCCAATCAAACACCTCCTTGATTGGATTCAGGAATGGGGAATATGGCAGGAGGAAGAGAAGTCTCATTGGACAATCAGCAAGGCGGTGGCTGGAGGAGTGGCTATTCTTGTCAATGGGGGGGAGCTTGGACACAACCAGATCCACTTTGTGGAGCCCAACATTATCAAGCACAATAACGTTGATTGTGCCACTATAATTTATCCAAAGGTACTCCTTGACAACTCGGAGAAAATCAAGAAAGGTCCTGCTGTTATGGGAGCCTTTAATCATCTGGTATTGATCCAACCCGCAAGGACCAAGAAGCGCAACCATTGAATAGGTCTGGGAACGGACAGCTGCACAATGGGCTACGCCGTCCTTGGACCCCTTCTCAACCCACCCATGCCTGGACCTGAGTGAGGAGGAAAATGACAATTTGTTGATATAGAAGAACTGGACATTCCCAGTCTCCTTTAGTGCCAGATATGTCTCAGCATAAATGTGTTGATCCTTGATGGTCTTTTCACTGTTTCTGTTGTACAGAGAAACTCCGAGCACCTTCCAAGAGAAGCCCAAATCAACCATTGTTTTGTAAACAAGGGTTTTAGAAATAGAAAGCCCAAACTCTGTGGCAAGCATTGATTGGACAGCAAGCGTGTCCAGGTGGCAATCCCTGGCTATCCACTGCTTGATTGTGTCAATGTGCACAGGCTGCAAGAGTTTTGGCTGCCGCTTAGCCTTGGTGGATTTGGCAATTTTCCCGGTATTGCCATACTTGGTGTTGATGTCAGCAATGTACCTGGGTGTGACACCAAATTGGGATACAATATCCCAAACTGCCATTCCCCCATTCAAGCAGTTGAGGAGAGCTTCACGCTCACTATCTGTCAACTGACGCCGGCCCTTGGCAGGTACCACAGCAACCTGGCTACCAGGCTTGACACAGAGTACAGGGACCTTTGTGTAGAAGGTGGGATCACGCTTGGTTGCGCTGGCGCTGTCAATGATGGAATAGATCACAGGTGCAGATGGCTCAACAGTGGCTGCTAATGGCTTGTAGGTGGTGTCAAAGACGCGGGGGCAGGAAGTGGCAACTCTTGGGTCAAGAGTGCAGGGCTGGGTGACAACTGGGTACACAGTGGAGGTGTAAGTAACCTCAGTGTTCCCGGTGACCCTGGTGTAGGAGACTTTGGTAGCCGGCCTTGAGAGTGGCTTCTGCCTGGGATTCAAGCTGATTGATTGGTTCTGGGACGCGGGAGGTGGTTGGCTGGCAATGACACCTTGGGAGGCCTGTGTATTGGCATGACTCCCTTCAAGTTGGGTTCTGGGTCTGTTCTTGGACCCTCTGGGACGCCCTCATGGACAGGCTGCCCCGCGGGCTGGTGCAGGAGCGGGTTGGGAATGTGATTGACTGTCCATAAAAATAAAATAAAAATATATTTAGATTAAAATATGTATTTATTTGGAGTTATTGGTTTAGTTGTGGGAAGTTGTTTTCTCTTGATATAGCCTTGAATAGTAGCAGAGTTCTATATCCGTGATTTGAAGTGAATAATATTGTATACTTTCTGGGTTTGGGTGATTTTAAAGTTTAATAACTTTTTATGTCTAATTATGGTTATCAAGATTGAATTTTTCATTTGATTTTAGTTGTGGTGGAGCTTCTTAATTTGGGTTGGTGTTTCCTAGTGTGCTTACTGTACATTCAATTTGGATTCCAGTTCCCACAATTAATATCTGAGTTTACTAGTGGCATTCAAAAGTGATTTGAAATCTGGTTCTTGGATTTGACAATCCCGCAATTTCAAAAAACATAGTAAACTTAATGAAAATGGCTGATGAATTTGAACGCTTCAAATCTGATTCCAGTTAATTCATTTTGTCCATAGGAAATATGCAGCTTGACTTGAACTTTGCAAAGTGTCTATGAGTTCCCGCATTTTCAAATATTCAAATAAATACTCAAAAAAATCAATTTAATTAAAAAAGGCTATTCTGCAAAATTGATTTGAAATTCGGACCAAGGATTTGACAATCCCGCATTTTTACATTCAGGTTCTGAATTTACAGTAATAATTTTTAGGCATAAACTTGCTTTATTAAGATGTCAACAGTGAGGAGGTCTTCTCCTCCTCACTAGTTATACTTACTGAAGATTCTTTAGCCTTTTGTGCCACCAGAGAACTGATGGCATCATTTGGAGTTGGATTTACAATTTTACCCGGAATTTGTGTGCTTGGCCAAGAGGGTGAGATCTCATTGGCTGCTATAACATGAACCTTTTGAAATTTGCAGCATGGCAAGTTGCTACAGTTATTTTTAGCTCTCACAATGAATCAATTGTTCAATTGCGCAATCAAACAATCATGCTCCCAATGTGCCATTTCCTGATAGGTAGGTTGCCCAAATTTGATAACAGGCTTGATGCCAGGGATTTGAGACTTGTGTGCGTCTCAAATCCCAGGCCATTTGCTAGTCAAAAGGGGGGTATTTTGCCCTTGAAAGTTCTTTGTGGGGGTTTTCATACTGCATGTTTAATCAACTCTAAGGAGGCCAGCTGACTGTCCAGGGCAATCTGGGCCCTGACACAGATCTTGTCTCCAACTTGGAACCTTTCTTGTTGCAATGGGATTGCTTCCTGCTGGACTCTTTGGTGTTCCATCACTTCTTGGTCCTTTCTGGCTTGTAGTACTTTTGGTTCATTGCTGTCTGGTATCTTCTTTGAAAGTGGCAGTTTTGGTCCTGTGGTTGTACTGACAAGTGAGGATTTCTGACCATAGACAAGCTCATAAGGGCTTTTGCCTGTATTGCGGTTGACTTGTGTTCTGAAGACCATAAGGGCAGTTGGTAGCATGTTGACCCAGGCTTTTGGATTGTTGGCAGATAACTTACTGAGGGCTTCCACTAGAGAGCCGTTTAGTTGTTCTACGTGTCCATTTGCTTATGGGCAATATGGGCTGGCTGTGACGTGTTTTATTCCATTTTTGGCAAGATAGATGTTGGTGTCAATAGCTTTGAGTTCAGTGCCTCCATCTGTGATTAAGAGGTCAGGCTTTCCAAACTTTGCTATGATCTCTTTGCCAATGAATTGTCTCATGTCATTGCCTTTGTGCTCTTTTGTGGCTTGTGCTATGGGCCATATGGTTGCATAGTTGATGGCTGTGATGATGTTCTTCTTGCCTTTGCTTTCACCAGGCATAGGTCCCACAATATCCAACGACCATACCTTGAAGGGTTGTGTGATGGATACAGGGACTACTGACTTGGGTGGAGCTTTGGTTCAGGCGTACTTCTCACAGACCTCACATTGTTCCAGTACCTCTCTGATATCATCTAGCATGTTGGGCCACCAGTAGCGTGTCTTGAGGTATTCATGCAAGTTTCTGCTACAAGTGTGTCCCAAGTCTCTGTGATATTAGAGGATTGTGTCAATCTTTTGTGTTGACAGGACGTAGGGTACAGTGTCACAATTTGGAAGTATTCAGTGGAGGGTACCATATATGTTTTTGAACAGATGTTTGTTCTTGAGGTCTTTCTCTTGGATGTCCATTGGTGTGCCAGGTGGGAACCCTTCCTGGAGATTCCCCATGATTAACATGAGCCAGTTGGGGTCACCATCAGTGTGAAGGATGTGTTTATTGTATAGCCTTGATATGGTGTCTGCAGTAAACATCTCTTTGCCTGGCTTGTATTCAATTTGCATGGGGTATCTCTGTATGAGACTCATCCATTTGGCTTGTCTTCTTGACAGGTGTTGATGTGTTTTAAAGAATATCAGCAACTTGTGTTTGGTAAGTACTTTGAACGTCTGGGCTCCTTCCAGATAGTATTGCCATTTCATTAGGCAATGTATGATGGCAACCAATTCCTTATTGTGTATGGGGTATCTTTTTTTGCTGTCCAATAGCTTCCTTGATTCATATGCCACAGGAAGGAAGTCCTTTTGGGCCATTTGGATATGGAGGACTCCTCCTATGGAATAATTGAGGTGTTGGTTTCTAGCTTGTAGATACCCTCACAGTTTGGGTATTGTAGGATGGGGGCAGTAACCATATGTTCTTTCAGCTGGCGGAAATGTTGATCTTGTAAGGGTGTCCAGACTAATTTGGTGGTTTTCCCGGTGATGGCTGACAAAGGGGCTGTTAGGGCGCCCCAGTCAGGGATGAACCTGCGTACATAGGCTACCATTCCAAGGAAAGTGCAGAGTTTGCCCTTATTCCTTAGGGCTGGCATCTCTGTTATAGCGTGTATTTTTTCTGGATCTGGTTTGATACCGTCCTTGCTGATGATATGGCCAAGAAAAGGAAGTTCAGTCAAGAAGAACTCACATTTGGACGTTTTAGCAATCAATTGGTTTTCTTCCAGGGTACAGAGGACTGCATGGACGTCTTCCCAGTGTTGTTGCAGGTTGGGACTATAAATGATGATGTTGTCCAGGTAGATGATTGCTCTTTTCCCAATGTGTTCCTTGAATACTTCATTCATGAAGGTTACAAAGGTACTGGGAGCGTTTGTCATGCCAAAATTGAGGACAACACATTCAAAGGATCTGTATTTAGTTCAAAATGTGTTTTGGAATGTCTTCATGTTTCACGCAAATTTGGTGGTAACCTGCTGTCAAATCAATTTAATGTGAAGATTTGGAACCCCCCAGGGCATCAAAAAGGTCATCAATCAGAGGCAGGGGATACCTGTTCTTTATTGTGACCTTGTTGAGGGACCTGTAGTCTGTGACCAGGCAGAGGCCTCCATCTTTATTTGCCACAAAGAAGACAGTGGCACCAAAGGGTGACTTTGAGGGTCTGATGAGGCCTTTCTCAAGTGTTTTGTCAAGGTAAGCTTTTAGGGCGTCATCTTCTTGTGTGAGGTGGTAGATAGGTCATGTTTTAGGCACACTATCTTTTAGGTCAATCTTGTGTTGTATACCCCAATTGGGGGGCAACCTGGGTAGTGTTTCTTGGAATACAGAGGGAAACTCATTGACTAGCTGGTTTCTAATTGGGTTCTGTTTGTGCTGAGTTTCTGTGTTTTTGAAGTGGATGATCTCATACGTACATGTGCTCCAATTGATTTTTCTGATGTCAGTTTCTTTCTCTGTTTCCATGATCTTTACAGATATGTGGTCCCTCATGGGGGTGTCAAAATGTGTTGGGTACACGTGATGGTGGACTTCTCCTTGCTGAATGGTGAGAGTGACACTGTCCCAGTTGATGTGAGGCTTTGTCTTTCTCATCCAATCCAATCCAAGTATGACATCTTATTTGGGAATTGGTATGATGGGGCCGCTAATTGTTGTTTGTACATCTCCAATTTTGGCGCAGAAAGGTTTTGTCTCATGGGTAACTGGTGTGCTACGGTTGTCTGCCATGATGACTTTCTTTATGCTACTTTGAGTGGTAGGTAAATTCAGGAGGTCTGTAAAACTCTTGTTGATGAGCAATTGATCAGCTCCAGTGTCAAATAGTGCTGTGCCCTGGTATCTTCAAAAACAAAAAAGATAGGTAAGGAGTTTATTTCCAGTTTAGGCGGCAAACAGTAGGGGATGACTGGAGAGAACTTGGATCATGGTGATTGAGTCCACATACTGTTCTCTATACAAGTCTTGTGAAGTGGGGGAGAGCGGCTTGCCTAAGCACTCCCCTGAGCTTTTCCCTCCTCATTGGTATCTTTGGTGCTGGCCTGGTTGGCTTGTGCAGTATGATTCCCATTTTGAGGCTGAGTACTGTGGGCTAAGTTGTTTTGCTTATTGGGGCAAGGCTCTCTTTTAGCTGCAGGGGTTTCCTTACGCTTGTTGCTGGCGTGTAGGTTGTCAGACTTCTGAGCTGTGTGTTTCCCTTCTAGGAATACATCCTTGAGATTCTTGCAGCGGGTCATGTCAAACTGATGTCTAATGTGTGTGGGAAGGCCATTGTAGAAGTCCAGACGTGGCCCAGGTTCATCAAAGTTGATGGGGTTGGGTGCACAGTTGCGTAGTCCTTCATATGCAACAATGTATTCTTCAATGGTTCCTGTCATTTTGAAGGTTTGAAGCTTGGTCATGATCACCACGTCTGAGTCCTTCATGGAGAAATTTTTGAGGAATACGGCCTTGAACACCTCCCAATTTTCCTTTTGGTCAGGGTGTTGTGCTAGTCATTTGGTTACAAAATGTGAAGCAGTCCCTGTGACGCAGAGGGCAATCTTGCTGACCCAGAGTCTTTGGGGGTACTCCACTTGTTCAAACTTGCTCTCGGTGCTGTTAATCCAAAGAGAGGCATTTTTACGGCGTAGTCCTGTGAAGGTACCAATTTCAGCGGTATATAAGCATTGAAACATGATATTGGGTATCTCAGGTTGCGTAGCCGCTGTTGTGGTTGGCGTGGTAGGAAACAGTCTGCGGGCTTTGAGAGCGTTGTACTGGTCAATGGGTACAAGGACGTTATTGTAGATGACAAGGTCTGGGGGAACGTCTTGTCCTACTTTGTAATCACTCCAGCTGTTAGGGAGTGACATTTTTTGGGTTCTTTTCTTGGGAGTAATTTTTCCTTTGAGTTGGGTAGGTATGGATAATCTACCTGTGCTATCACTGTCAAGTTTATACTTCTGGGAAGTATAATAAACGAAATAAGGGGAAGATTTTAGAAGAGAATGATACTTTATTGAATATGAATATAGAGTATTATATAGTATCATGACAAGCCACATGTAGTCCATGTACGTCATGGAGGTCATGGGGCTTATCTGAGTAATTTTCCTCTTGAGTCACAAGGCTTAATCAAGTTGTTTTCCATTTAGGACCTGGGTTGAGTGATTCTCATCATAGATGGTTAACTGATAATGGTGCCACCAGTTTATTGACTGGACGGTGAACCATTTGGTGAGCCGCTCGGTGATTTACTTGGGGTGTTAATTCCCTGAGAGGGAGTAATTGAAGATGTTGCAACAGTAGCCAAGTCTTAGAGTTCTTGCTTTACTTCTTGGACTCCTTGCACTTGGTCTTGGGCTCCTTGTCCTTTGTATTGGGTGTATTCCTCTATTTTTAGGGCTTCTTGCCCTTGGTCCTGCAGTCCTGCTCTACTTCTTGGAGTCCTTGCTCTGTCCTTTGTGTCCCAGTTCATGGCTTGTGAGTCCTATGCTACCCTGCTCTTGGACTTGTACTCTTTCACTGTGGTCCTGGGCTCCTGCTCCTATGTCTTGGACTCCTTGTACTGACTTATGACTTTGTAAATCAACTATCTCTCCCTTGTTTCAGGATGTTTCCCTTAAATTGCTTCTTGTTTTGGTCTTTTTATTTCTGACTTTTTGTTTTTCCAATCTTAAACTATCTGGTTCTCCTTGATCTATAATATATTAAACTTATTTAATTACTTCAGTCAATTAAAACATACTTTTCTCTGTCAACCCCCTTATTTTTAGGCTTTTTCCCTTCAGTTTAACCAATGAAAAACATTGATCAAACAGGCTTCAGCCTGCAGCCAATCAGGCATACAGATTGGTCTGTTTTTCCAAAACTTTCCTTCAGATAACCTACTCCTGACCCTGGTTTAAACCTGTTGTCCTCTTGCTCTGGAAAAACCATGGCTCTGCATTTTGAACAGTTTCTCTGTAATTCCCATCACGTTTTGGTGGGTCTATTTGAACATTCTTCCTATGTTTTACTTAATGGATTTTTGTACCTTAATTTCTTTGAAATTTTGCTGTGTTTTCCCGCGTTCTTCCCCCCTGGCAAAACTCAAACCCATCTGTCGCTTGCTTTACACTCCTCTTTATACCCTGACAAAATTCCAGCCTTTATCCTCAGAATTTTTCTGTACTGTTTTCATATTGTTGAGTATATACTTATGAGAAGTATAATAAACAAGATAAAGGGGAAAATTCTGAAAAGAATGATACTTTATTAGATATGATTTTAGAGTGTTATGTAGTATCATGAAAAGCCACATGTTGTCCATGTATGTCATGACAGTCATGGGGCTTGTCCAAGTAGTGTTCTGCTTAGGACTCTAAATGTTTGATCCCCATAATTTTATGGTCAAATGATAAGAGTGCCACCAACTTAATGATTAGTTGGGGAATCATTCAGTGAGTCATTCAGGGAATTAATTTCCTGAGAGGGAGTAATCAAAGATGTTAAAACAATATTGTCGTAACTGTGATGTTTTAGCAGAGTTACAAGGGGGAATATTTGGAAACTAGATAATATTCTTTATTGAGAGATAGTAATTATATAGTCATTGTGAATCAATGGATAACAGGAACATGGTTGTGTTGATCACACAGTTGGATGGTGAAGGGGGTGGCTTGATCCTGGTAATGAGTCAAGAGCCAAAATGAGGTTTCCACTGTAGAGGATCATTGTTTGTTCATGTTGATGGATTTGTTAATTCAAGTTGACTTCCTAGCTTGGCTATGGGTCACTGGGAAATCAGATTGCAGGTCACAAATCTGCTTGGTTGGAACCTTGCTGGCGGATCAAGCCTGCTGTTTTAACAATATGCTTCTGCTTCTTCTCCGTGAATCAATATATATTTCTTTTTTAACTATTTCCCCTTTTTATTTATTTCTTTTCTTTTTATTTCTTTATTTCTTTTTTAATTCTTTTAATTATTTTATTTATTTTCTTTGTTTTATCTCTTTAAATCTTTACTCTTAGCACTTCTTATTTTTTTGTTTCCAGCCTCTTCTGATAGCCTTTACCCAGTCCTTCTGCTTCTTCTTGCTGCTGCTCTCCACAATTGTCTTTCCCCTTTTCTGCTAGTCTCTATCAGTCAACACCCCAGACTCAGGCAATAAGTCTCCACAAGTGAATCAACTTAGACTTGACCCCCATCAGTGACCTACACTTTAGGCCATCAGCAACAAACACCCATCTTGTCCTGCCACTGTTTTTACTCACTCAAGTGGTTAGTTTGAGCTTTCAGTCTCAAAGTAACCAACTTTACTTCCCAGAAACCTCCTGATCATCAAGTTCTGGAGCTTTTTCTCCAGAAAGCCAACTCAATAATAGTTCTGGGCATATCCAATCTTGCCTAGTAGCTTCAAGACTTCCTCAAAGTTACTTGACAATCATGGGGAGTGTTGCAGATCCTGAATGGATTAGACATAAAATCGCCCATCTAGGGATTAAGCAATGGAACAATTGCATGATTGCGTTGTTGCATCTTAATTCTAATAGTGATAAAGACGTTTAAAACGCGCCAAAAACGGGTGTTTGATTTGCCTTTTGATTGTGCACAAGGCACGTGCTTCACTTCTGGGATTATAAATAGAACAACTAAGTTATTTATATCTACCTCCTTAAGGGAAGCCGCAAGGAAGCAGTTGTTCTCTTGCGAGGGGCTTTTAGCTGTGCCACTCCACTCCTCTCTATTTGGAAAGTCCTTCTTTCTGTGCCTCCCTGCCTCTGGTGGCAATTCCCCTGCCTTACACTATATAAGTGTGATGCTATCTAAATAAATACCAGTTTTGTCTTTATACCTTTATATTCTTCTGTCCTTCATAGGCTGACACTATACCCTCAACAGGTATAGTATTAGAATTAGATCACTGACTAACTGTTTGTAGAGAATTGCAACCCTTTGCTGCAACTTTTACAACATTGGCGCTCATGGCTTCTCCAAACCACAGCTTCCTCTCTTCCTACCCCCGCGGCCCTGTTTTTGTGGAGGGAGAGATGTCCTTTCCTATACCTGCGGCTCCTTCTGCCCAACCCACTCCAGGATCAACCTCCACTGCTTCTGGCTCTCTATCTTGTAGACTCCATGGCTCTTCCTATGGTCAACCAGGACTAAGCCAGTGGTTGCCTAACTGCCAACAACTTTTGGAAATTGCCAGCTCCCAGTCAAGTATGATCTCCTGGATGAACTCCATTTAAAAAGCCTTTACCTCCTTGATACCAATCCAGCCTGACCCCATGGCTGAAGCAGCTGGCATGAACCGCGTCTCCTGCTCCTTGGAGCCTGCCTTGGTGAAGGAAGTATGCTGTCAATATTCTCCTCCTTCTTCTTCTGGTTGTTCTCCTGATAGAATCTCCCTTAATTCTGGCACCCTCCAAACTGTTAGCTGCTCTGGCCCCCCAAACCTTGCTCAAAATATATCAGAAGCTGTTCAATCCCACTCTGGAATGGCTCTATGGATGAGCAAGATAGAACATGTCCTTTCTTCCTTGGTACTCACCCAGATGAAGCAGCACAAGGCCCTGGAGCTCTATGGTCATCAATAGCAATCTCCTAAGTCAGAAGACATCCATAAAAGCTGCACCATGGAATTCTCTGCTCTTCAGGATACTATAAAGGCTCAAGAGAGAAGGATGGGTTTTCTGGAAGAGGGATTAGTTCTGGCCTTTCAGGAAAAGAAAGAGTGGCTAGATGAGTTGGATGCTCAACGTGCTCTCCTTGACTCCCTTCAGGACCAACTAAGCAAGCACCTTGAAGATGCCTCAGCAATTATTACCCCTGAGACTCTAATGGAGCTGCATGGGAATGCTAAATCTGATAGCTCCCCCTCTCAGAAGATCCATGCTACATTGTTCCTTCCTGCCTCCCACCACTGTCACAGAAGCAATGAAGAGGATGTCTCATTCATTGCACCTTCAGCAGGTACCCTGGAGTCTCCCTGGGAACCTGATAGCAATCCCTCCATCACTCCTGATGGTTCTGCAGCAACTAAACCTCAGGCTATTCAGATCAAGGAAGAGTTCACTGATGATTCTGGCATTGAGGAGTACAATGAGAATCACTCAAAAAACTACTAAGCAGCCAGGACAAGGAGAAATCCTTGGCTGCATTTGTGGTTTCACCTCCCTTGTCTCCCCTCATTCCTCTCCCCCCTGACAAGCCTGTGCCTGACCCTGGCACTAGTTGTTCCTTTACAACAGAGCCTTTGGATGCCCCTCTTCTGGTTGAACTTGCCTCTCAATCAGAAATGTTAGATTCTTGGACTGTGAGAATGCAATAAGATCTTGTCTACTGGGTCCCCACTGCCAAGTTCTTCTCAGCCATGGACCTGATACCTGACTACTGGCAGATTGATCTCCCTCAAGCTGACCCAGAGAAGTGTGCCACCCTTGCAAACCAAGGGCTGTTCCAACCTACCAGGACGCCTCAGGGTCTCTCTGATTCCCCAGTCACCTCCCAACAAGCTATGAACGCTGTGGTGGGGGACCTCAAGCCCTCATGTGCCCTGGTCTATCTGGATGACTTTAACGTCTTCTCTTGCACCTATAAAAAGCACCAACTTCTGGCTTATATACAACTGGAAGAGCATGACAACCTGCAGGAGACCTCCCCCTTTGCGGACTTCTCTGAGTTGGGCCTACCCTGTGAGCAACCACTGGTGCTATCAGTCATAAGCCGCAACTCCCTATCTGGCCTCTCTGAAGAGCAGAAGGATCAAGCCATGAATCTCTTCGCCCATTATAAGGATGTGTTTGCCAAGGATGATTACAACCTGGTCAAGGCTGCAGATGTTGCTCACCATATTGACACCCAAGGCAGTCCACCTATCCGTTCCAGACCTATACAGCGTAGTCAAGCCAATCATGCCGTGGCCAATGAGGAGCTTCAGAAGCTATTGGGATCTGGCTTACTGGTCCCCAGTAAAAGCCCTTGGGCTTCCCCTCTCCTTATTTTCAAAAAGAAGGATGGCAGCAACTGTGTGGTGATTGACTACCGTCAACTGAATGCTGTTACCAAGAAGGATTCATATCCTCTCCCTTGTATTGACAATACCTTGGACTGATTGGGTGGCACCAAGTTCTTCAGCGCCATGGACCTTATCAGTGGGTACTGGCAGATTGACCTACCCCCTGCTGATCAAGAAAAATATGCAATCATCACTGACCAAGGGCTATTCCAACCCACAAGGATGCCTCAAGGTCTGTCCAATGCCCCGGCTACCTTCCAACGGGCTATGGATGCAGTGATGGGCGACCTCAAACTCACCAGTGTCTTAGTCTACCTGGATGACATTAATGTGTTCTCCCAAACCTTTAATGATCACCTACGACACTTGGAGGAAGTCTTTCAGAGGTTACTTGCAGCTAATCTCAAGCTCAAGCCATGCAAGTGCAACTTCTTCAAGGAGCATCTTGAGTTCTTGGGGTTCATCATTAGCCAAGATGGACTCCGCCCTGTTCCTCTAAAGGTGGAAGCCATTGAGCAAATGCAGATCCCGGCCAATAAGCGGGACATGCAGGTCTTCCTGGGGATGATTGGGTACTACTGCCCCTTCATCCCCAACTTTGCATCCCTGGATGACCCCCTTTTTCAACTCCTCCGAGCTGATAAGGAATTTTTCTGGAGCCCAGCGTGCCAATCTTCTTTCAATGCTCTTAAGGGAACACTGACTGCAGCCCCTGTGCTGGCCTACCCTGACTTTGCCAAGCCATTTGTGGTTCATACTGATGCTAGTGTGACGGTAATTGAGGGTGTTCTCTCCCAACTGGACTCCGACGGACTTGAACACCCTGTTGGATACTGCTCATGTACTCTTAATGTTCACAAGAGGAACTACACTGTCACCAAATGAGAGTGTCTGGTTGTGATATACTCCTACCAAAAATTCAGAGTCTATCTCCATGGGGTACATTTCACGGTTGTAACAGACCATGCCTCCTTGCAATGGCTGAAGACCCTCAAGGACCCCAAAGGATGTCTGGCACGTTGGGTCATTAAACTTCAGGCTTATGACTACGAGATCATTCATCAAGCCGGGGCAGCCCACCAGAATGCTGACTGTCTCTCCCGCCTTCCCACTGTTGCCTTAGTATCCCCCATGGCTGACATTCTCTATGACAAGCTTATGGAGGATCCTTCTTTGTGGGGGGAGGAGCCAGTAGAGATACAGAGAGCTCTCAAGAAGCTAACTGTTGATACTAAGGTCTCTAAGAAACAACTCCTGAAGCTTTGTGGAGACTCTTGGCTACCCTACATACGCCCATCCCTACGCATGGACTCAGTGGTAGCCGCTCACAAGACTACTGGCCATAGTGGCATACAGAAGATGTTAGCTCTGCTACAGCAACACTGCTTCTGAGAAGGAATGCACACTGACGTAGTGGATACGCTAGCCAACTGTCATAACTGCAACATTGAGAGGCCTAAGGTTGCCAAGTTTCAACACAGACTGGTACGCCCTGGGTTTGCCTTCCACACTGTAGCCATTGACGTAGTGGGCCCCCTCCCAGCTACCAACAGTCGCAAAAAGTTCATCATTGTGGCAGTTGACCATCTGACTAAATGGGTAGAGGCCGAGGCAATCCCCAACCAATCTGCACTGGTGACAGCTATGTTCATCCTGGAGAATATCATATACAAACATGGTTTCCCCCAGATTCTGCTGACAGACAATGGTACCAACTTCACCAGTTATATCATCCCCCGCCTCAACCAACTGATGGGAATTTGTGGGACACTACCCACTCCTTATCACCCACAGACAAATGGCATGATAGAGCGCACTAATGGGAGCCTGGTCCAGATACTCCAGAAGCTCAGTCACCAACATGAGACTGAATGGGATACCTTCCTGCCTGCAACCACCTTTGCATAAAACATTGGGTACCATTGGGCCACTGGCAAGCCGCCCTTTCAACTACTCTATGGCCGGCAACCAGGAATTCCCCCTTTACTATATTCCTTGGTAAAGCCCAGCCTGACTGTGCCCCCAGAGGCGTACCTCAACAAGCTGGTTCAAACTCTTATTTGCTTGCAATCAGAGGCCTACACCGTAAACTTAAACCATAAGTTGCAGGACCTAGAACAAGCTGCATCCAAACGCCCTGCCTTACCCACTTAACTGGTAGGAGACTCAGTCTACTTCTTCAGCAATAGAGGGTACAGCCGCGAATCCAAACTTGCCTCCCTTTGGCAAGGCCCAGTTCAAGTTATCCAGAAGACTGGCCCTGACTCCTACACCCTTAAGGAGCCCCATTCTGGGCAATTGATCACTAGAGTACACACTCAGTATATGTGTGCTGCTCCTAGTGACCAAGAGTAAGCCCCAATGAGGACAATAACCCGAAAAAACAAAAGCCTAATTAAAAAATTCCATGGGTTATTATCCTGTTTGCGATAGTGTTGCACCAAAGTATGAGGAATAAGAATGAATGAACAAGGTGTTTATTGGAGACTGACAAGACTCTTCCAGTACCGCACCAACTGTTCTACCACCTGAATGACAGCCAAGAAACACAACTGGTTGCCTACAGATCCACGAAGCTGATGACCAAGGATTGGGCAACGAACCCCCACCAAGTGAGACACATAATTGACCCAACACTATAGCCGCTACCTAGAGACGCCAAGCCATTCTTGACCCTGTTGTCTAATCCAGTGGAGGGAAATATTGCAGATCCTGAATGGATTAGACGTAAAATTGCCCATCTAGGGATTAAGCGATGGAACAATCGCGCAATTGTGTTGTTGCATCTTAATTCTAATAGTGATAAAGACGTTTAAAACGCGCCAAAAACGGGTGTTTGATTTGCCTTTTGATTGCGCACAAGGCATGTGCTCCACTTCTGGGATTATAAATAGAACAACTAAGTTATTTATATCTACCTCCTTAAGGGAAGCCGCGAGAAAGCGGTTGTTCTCTTGCGCGGGGCTTTTAGCTGTGCCACTCCACTCCCCTCCATTTGGAAAGTCCTTCTTTCTGTGCCTCCCTGCCTCTGGTGGCAGTTTCCCCGCCTTACACTATTTAAGTGTGATGCTATCTAAATAAATACCAGTTTTGTCTTTATATCTTTATATTCTTCTGTCCTTCATAGGCTGACACTATACCCTCAACAGGTATAGTATTAAGAATTAGGTCACTGACTAACTGTTCATAGAGAATTGCAACCCTTTGCTGCAAATTTTATGACAGAGAGAAACTTTACCCCTCCATCCTAGGTAAAGTTATTCAACTGTCCATTCCCAGCAGTTGGTCCTAGGATCTCAGAACTCCTCTAGTGCATCCTTATCCAGCCAGCCAAGACCTTCCTACCATCCACTACAGAAACTGAAGGCCACCTTGCTTCCCCTTTCTAACTTGGGTCTTTTACTTTTCTTGGCCACCATCTATATACATCAACACAATAACCAACATTTACCTGTTTCTAGGCATTCAATCTTTATTATGGCCAAATCAGTCCTTGCCTGCAAAAATGCTTCCATTTGGATCAAGTTGATCTTCCTGCCCTGATTATTTCATCCACTTAAAATATGCAGCACGACATGAAACTTGAAAAGGGTCCATGAGATCCTGCCATTTGAAACATTTAAACAAAATACAAAGAGATTGATCCAATTAAAAACGTCAAACTGCAGATGTGATTCAAAATATGGTTCTTGGATCCAACAACCAGGCCTCTTTCCCATTAGGTCTTGGATCTACAGTGCAGGTGTTAGAGTAAAATGATAAGCTGCGTGATTCAAGGAAATACAATGAGGGTATAATAAGCAAATTGTGAGTTGCTTGACAAGCAGGTGCTCAATTCAGGAGGACGGTTTCAACATCTTGGAGCCAGTGGTAGTGTAACAGAAGATGGAGGTGAAAATTGTCAGCCCACAAATGATTTTCAGGGGTAAATCAGAAGAAGAATCTGAAGGCATCAACATGTAAAGGGCAGGCCAGGATGCAGCCATGGAATTGATGGTAACCTTAACCATAACCAAAGCTAATCTTTCAAGGACAGGGGCAAACAGCCCCAGATGAGCTAACATTTTTTGGTAAAGCTTTTTTTATTTGAGGGTAAATAAGATGTCTAGAAACAAGTTTCTAGAGGGGAGTTGGGAAAGTTTTAAGGCAACTTTGGATGGGGTGAGAGGATTTTGCAGCGTCTGATTGGTTGGTGAGAATATTTTCAGCAGTTGGAGGGCCTGCATTGGAATTAGGGTCAATGTTGTCATAATTTTAAAACTTTTGGCAACCAGCAGGCCAAGCGCTACCATTCCCAAATAGTGTATAACACATGATTTTCTTGTCATAATTATTTGGGAAAAAATAAGGCAAGTCCATATTTTCCAGGGCTATTTGGGCAACCTCAGCTTTGACCCATTTTTTTCAATGACAGTGTTTAAGTCATCTATTTCTCTTAAGGGTTTGGTGGTGATTCTTCACTGGTTTCTGGTTTCACGGGGCACACTATTCCTTTCATTTGATTTTCTACCGTAACAGCAGGCTTTTGATTATGTTGCAGGCCCAATCCCAGCATTTTGCTCTATACCTAGGAATGCTTTGGCTCAGCCTCGGCTAGCTTCTGGCTCAGGGCCGCTACAGCCAGAACAGAAATATAATATATTTAGACATGTTTAAATAAATCTTTGATACAGGTGACCCAGAGCCAGAAACTGGCCACGGCTGCCCGGGGCTTGGCCAAAGCAGCCTTATCTATATCCCAGCATCTAGAGCAGTGAGAGCTATCATGTTATGTACTATATTGATCGGAATAATCTGAAAAATATATCTAGGTACTTTAATTGTATGAGAATCATTTTATTGGGTCTTAATATTATTATTGCCGGTTTGCTCTACTGACATCTTTATTAGAATGATGCAATAGCAAGCAAGGGTAGCTATGAACCAATCTGCAGCCATTTGGGTCAGGTGATGCATACATTAACTCTGAAACACTGCAAATACTTAGATCAAGTGTGACATGTATTAACTCTGAAACAATATGAATTTGCTTAGATCAGGTGATGCATCTGAGTGGAATATTCTATCATTTTACTTGGAAATAAATAAATTCGAGCTGCGAAAGCCAACAACTCTTAATTAAACTGATATTCAAATGGCTAATTTAAATCAGATCTCTTTAAATTGACCAACCTCTCGTTTCTTCGGTCAATTCAATCCTCAGCAATGAGGTTAAAATCCAATCATTCAAAAGTATGTTAAACAATCTGGTGCTCCCTATCTAATTTTAATTCACACATTCTAAAGTCGGCTAATCTTCATCGATAAACCTCTTTGCTAAGGTTCAAGGGTTGAATCACTATTAAAAAATCAAGCAGCTTAATATAATTTTATTAAAGCTCGAGTAGCCTGTAGTCTCATTTCTACATAATTTAGGCCGCATTCCGCTGGATTTAACATTCATACTTTCAAAGATACATGTAAGGGATTGTATGTAAGCCTGAGCCAAATCGAGCTTTTAGCTTGGCCATCGACTTTAAGAATGAAGTATTATAGAAATAATTCACCTTGATTCCCTACAGCTCAGGCGCACTCAAGCTGACATTTCAGACAGACAGACTCGTTTATATATTACTGCCACAAACATGTGGAGTTGGAATCATGGTAGCTGATAAGACCACTGTCATGTGCTTTTAAGTGAATGCGCTCATTTAGTGATCTGTTTTTTGAACTAGTTTAATTAGTATCCCAATGCGAACCCTGATTGCGTGTGAATGCGAATAACTGTGTGATTTTGTAATTTAGATATATCATGCTTGTTAGTAGGCTATTGGGTATAAATTGTAGTTTAAAGGGTGGGGCGAGTAGGGGAAGCCCTGTTCTAGATACATTGCGGTTGGACTGGGGGATTATGAATAAAGTTTAGTATCCTTGGAGTACCGCAATGGTTGGGCGATGAGTTTGGATTGATGTGTGGTGCTTAGGAAGTTGTTTGGGCATGGCCGGGGTTTCCAAGGGTCGTTTGAAGGATTGGCGCTCAGTCGCCTGATTATGGAAGATTGTCGGCTGAAAGGGGACTGCACCAGCACGGGAGAATCTGTGGACGTTGGGAGGGAGAGGCAGATGAAATGGGATTTCAGTCTGGGTTTTAAACTAGAGTTTATATGGTGGCTGATAGGAAAATGTCTAGCCTGTAAAGGGCAACGGATTCTCTACGGCTGGGGCGGGTCGTGGATTTCAATTTAGTACACATGCCTAAGCCTCAGCTGGGGTTGCGATTGGATGGTGATGATTTAATTTTCACTTCAAAAATATTGGGACTGGCCATGCGCTTCGGGAATAGTCAGGCAGGTGGGGGATTAAAAGAGTGCATGGGTGGATAACCCGAATATGCATCCTTCAATGGTTAGCCAATCCCTGGGGTGTCGCCGCAAGGTCGTCTTCCTGTACCATTCGCTTCAAGCCTCTGGCCCTGCATTCCAATGGTAAGCCAATGTTGTGATATTGCCTGACCTTTAGGGCCTGTGATCATCTGCTGCGGCCTGGCTGTGACCATGTCACGCTGCTTAACGTGTTTACTGATGAGGCCTTCCAAGTAGTGGATGCCAAAAAGTTGTGGAAAGTAGCTACAGGTACTATAGTTTATCAACAATCACTGACAAGGTAGAGCAAATTCAAGTGGAAGTAGAATATAAAAAGGTATAACCCCCTTGCCTTGCCCAACTAACGCTGTAGAAATTAGACCGCGTAGAGCGGGAAATGGAGATATTTAGATCAACTTTGGCCAGTTTTGACGTAACTTTTTTATGAATGGAACTGATCTTTAGATCCTTGCTAGAACTGTCATCATGCCAGAGGGTGATGCTAAAGCCAATATCGTCAAGGTTGCCCATTCTATTAACGCTGAGCTTCTCATCATGAGCCCCAATATTGTAACCCCTTTCCAGAGGTAAACGCTACTGATGATGTATCTAACCGATATAGGGCTGTTCATGGTAGCCTTGAGGAGCATCTTTTACGCCACGGCGACTTTACTGTCGTCATCGCCAAGCCCAAAACTAAATGCATCTCTCCTAAAATCAGGAGAGACAGTGGCCTTGGCGTTTCTGCATCTGCCTCTCCTACTGAAATCCCAACTCTTCATGTACCCACGCTTACTCCGCCCAAGCCTACTCCTGCTCAGAAATCCTTTCCCCACGAAGTCCCTTCGCCAACCCCACCCTCATCCGAGCTTCAGTCTGAGACTGACTCAGCCCAAGAGTCTGACGATGAATCTGATGTTCTTACCAACTTCCGAGAACAGCTTGATGTTTACCACTCCAAGGCCACCTTGGATGCCTCAGAAGTCTGGGGCCTTTCGGATGACGAGATATCAACCAAACCCGAGAAATCCACTGAACACGAGCCACATTTAGAAGTCAGCCTCTCAAACTCCAGAGGCTTCCGGCCCCGTGCTCCCCAACCCCGTGTCAAATCCATCATCGAAACCCTTCCCAACCCCTAATCTACTCATCTTGTTGATCAATATACACCCATTTTAGCATAACCACCTCTACTCTGCCATTCCAATCGAACCTTATTTTCTAAGCAGCTATATGGATTGGCATGTTCTTTAAGGTGTACAAATATTTTTCATACATGGCCGTTAATCGCAAATAGATTATTCCTTTATTAACCGTCTCATTTACAACAGTTGAGATAAAAAAACCAAATAGAAATTCATCTTTTTTGATCCAACTATAAACACTTTAAACTACACTAGCTTAATCTCAAAAGCATCAATACCTTATTTGACGATATTATGGCTATACCCTGAATCATTTTTTATTTATTTATTTCCACTTAAAATATAAACATTTAAGAATGATTAAACCACAAAGCTCCTCAGATGTAGCCTCATTCAGTCCCAACCTTTAGAACCCTGCGCTACGACGCAAAAGTTCCCAACCAAGCCGAAAGCTGTAGCCAGTTACAAACCCAGAAACCCAAAGATTTATCCATCCGCAAGCAAATCCTCCTACCCCCAACCAAACGATTGCATCCATGATATCTCAAGCATCCCACTTACCCCAGACCAACCCTAACCCTAACCCGATTTCGTTTCCAATCACTTCAAACCAAAGCTTAGTTCCACCATCTACTTCCAGGATAGCGTGACTGCATCAAGGTTCAAAGAGAAGGAATAAAAAAGTGAAGCAATTGACAGCAAGGAAGTACCCTAATAGAAGGGGCAAGGCTTCTCAAAGCTGAACAGTCAAATCTGGGGAAATTTTGGCAACAGTGGCCATGACAACACTATACTAAAGTGTGAATTTCATATTTTATAATGTCATCTTCTGGATGGTGACACTTTTTTAATTATTTGTACAATTTACCCTGGTCATTTATAATATATTTAAATAAGCAATATACATACAGCACCATAAATTGACCCCAAAGAGCTCAAAATGCAATAAATCATATCTTTAATTAATAAGAATAGGGAGAAGTAAGCGATTATTTCTCATTTTGCTATGTAAAAACTACTCTTTACTATAAAAATATTTTTCATTCCCAAAATATTTAGAATTTCAATGATACAGAAATAAAGAAAAATAAAATATTATAACTACTACAAAAAACAAGCTAAAAATAATCTTTATTTACCATACTGCATATAAGAACTACTGAAAATATCCCATGTTTTACATATAAATCAACAAAACCTAATATGTTTCTTATACCACCACAATTAAACTTTACCTGTAACTTACCAGTTATACCTAAAACAGTTAGTACAGTAGTTTTCAACCCTGTTGAGATAAACAAAAAGTGTTCAGTTCAGGACGAGTTGGTTCAGCCACACAACAAATTTCAACCGGAACCAGTTGAAGGTCAATTTACTCAATAAAAGTCCAATTTATCTAGGGCCAGATTACAAAAAAGCCCAACACACAACAAAATTAAGATTGAATACACAGTCCCAAAACTGGCACCACAAACAAAAGTAACCCACATTCAAAACAAACACTAACCAGTCACATTCTAAAGCAATCCACAGCAACTGTGATAGTGATCATGTACCAAAAATGATACAACCAGAGAGAAAAATTGGTTCAGCCACAAAAGTATATCTTCAACCACTGTACAGCTCACTCTTTGCCAAACTTGGTTAATCTTGTGACTCAAAATGAAAATATTGGATTTCAAGAGCGAACACACCAAAATATATTCAGGAAACAGCGGCATTATTTTAAATTTATGGGTCTGGAAACTTGGCCATAAATGTCTGAGAGAGTGTCCCAGATAGGAGCACACATTTAAATAAAATTAGTACTCTGACAATATTTTATCCCTCTGTTTTAAAGTTTTTTTTTAATTTGAAATAGATTTTTACAAGTCATGAGGGCTTTGACATTTGTCAGGAAATCCTGATTTAATTAGGATTGTCTGATCTATCTCCTTGCCACCTTGGTTAGTTGAAAAATGGGATGTGATGCAGCCAGAATAGAATCCTATATTCTTAATATCTAATTAGGGAACCTGTCAGGGATCCAGTCTTGGGTGGCCGGCCCGTCGTTTTCAGGGGTGACTCAGGCCAGATTTTTTGTGGGTAAAGCCCACCACAAGAGAGGAGCTATCAAAAAAGATAGGAGAAAGACTTTCCCACCCAGGACCACGGGCCGGCGGCCGGGATTATAGTGTCAATCACCCCTGTGAGGGTGATGTACACAATCCCAAACATCTTGCCAGTGTGGTCAGTTGGGAGGTTGGGTGAGGAGGCGAGCATAGGCTTGGGGGTCACAGGCGGTTTCATGCGGAGCTTGTAGGCAGGAAGATAGTTGAACTTCCCTCTAAACAATTTTGGTGTTGAGAATATCCACAGGCCTTGACAGTTGTA
This sequence comes from Entomophthora muscae, assembly GCA_014839935.2. Classification (NCBI taxonomy): domain Eukaryota; kingdom Fungi; phylum Entomophthoromycota; class Entomophthoromycetes; order Entomophthorales; family Entomophthoraceae; genus Entomophthora; species Entomophthora muscae. The sequence continues at coordinate 134,983 of QTSX02006577.1, forward strand.
TCTAACTGCAGATTGTATGTGGGCCAAAGAATCTAGTTCAAGTATCTTTTCCGGGGTGTAGTCCTTATATTCAGGGTTCAAAGGGTATTCCGTGAAGTGAAAAGGGCCAAAGGGAGCACCTGGAGGACAGAAATCTGCAGGTGGAGGGACAGAGGGGCTGGGATATCTTGTACTGATTTGATAGATGGCAAATACAAAATAAGGCAGTAGCTGTGTAAGCCAAAATAACATAACCTTTATTCAAAAATGGCAATAAGTTTGGAGCATAGAGTCCTTTGGTCTATATAGCACCCCACTCCTAAACTTAACATTTCTCATAGGGGGTTCATCAGGGCATAGGGAAGATGGGTCCAGGGGTTCTGGGTGTTCTGGTTCAAAGGCGGCAAAATGGCACCTGGGCCAGGAGTTCTTTCATTGGTCAGAGATCTTGAATTGGCTACTTGCTTATCTTGCTCTAGAGTTGTGGTCATGAGGTCAGGCTGCGGGCCTGTGCATCCTTCTCAGGATGGATCTTGATTGGCCACCAGTGTAGGCTTCAAGCTCATGAAGCTAATAGGTTAAGTTTCATTGCCTCCATTAGGCACTTTGATTGGTCCTCCATTTGGTGCACTGATTTCTTTGGTTTGGCTTGCTTCATCATTTGGGCCAACATTCTTGGCATCAGCTCACAGGGGCTTGACCTTGGAAAAATGCGGACAGGCGGCCCTTTGGTCCATAGGGCCAGCGGCCCATGGGGATTCAGGGTCAGGGTTCAAATCCTAACCTTGGGCCTGGGTTTCAAGGGGAAAAGAATTGTCAATCCTGACACCATCCCCTTCTTCCCCCTAAAGCACCTCCTTCTGGTTCTTCTTGTCCAGATAGAGTTGGACAGCTTCTTGGGCATTAGCTAGGCTGTTAGTGGTTCCCAAGTACTTTCCTCTAGCGGTTATCCTTTCCATATGATGTAGTACTGGGGGGTTTGGTAGTAGGTTCTGTTGTTGTGTATGTATTTGACTTCATATTCCTCAGAGCAGCCTGTTTGGATGGGTGGGGGAGCAAGTTCCCATCTTTTTTTAAACAACAGGGAGTGGTGAAACACATTAAGAATCTTCCAGGAGGGGGTAGGTCTAGTTTGAAGACAACCTCTTCAACTAGTTTGGTGATCCTGTGGGGGTCACTTCTTCTCTGGGCTAACTTCCTACAGGGCACATGTTGTTAGAGTGAAATGGTAAGATGTGTGATTCAAGGAAATACAATGAGGATATAATAAACAAATTGTGAGTTGCTTGACAAGCAGGTGCTCAATTCAGGAGGACGGTTTCAATATCTTGGATCCAATGATGGTTTAGCAGAAGATTGAGGTTAAAATTGTCAACAAGCAAATGACTTGTAAAGGAAAATTTGAGAAAGATTTGGAAGGCATTGGCATGTAAAGAGCGGGCCAAGTCGTGGCCATGGAGTTGACGGCAACCTTGACAGCCACAAAGGCTAGTCTTTTGAGGACAGGGGAGAGCAGCCCCATATAGGCCATCATTTTAGGATAAACTTTCTTTTATTTCTGAGGAAAATTAAGCTATCTAGAAACAAGTTTCTAGAGGGGGGAATGGGAAAGACTTAAGGGAGTTTAGGATGGGGCAGGAGGGGATTCCGCGGCTTCTGATTGGCTGGCAAGAATATTTTCAGCAGTTGGTGGTCCTGCATTGGGATTAGGGTCAATGTTGTCATAATTTTCAAACTTTTGGCAACCAGCAGGCCAAGCGCTGCCATCCCCAAATAGCGTATAACGCATAATTTTCTTGTCATAATTATTTGGGGAAAAATATGGCAGGTCCAGATTTTTGAGGGCTATTTGGGCAACCCCAGCTTTGACCCATTTTTTTTGTCTATGACAGCATTTAAGTTGTCAATTTCTTTTAGGGGTTTGGCTGCAGTTCTTTGCTGATTTTGGGTTTTACGAGGGCGCACTATTCCTTCCATTTGATTTTCTACTGTAACACATGTAGGGGTAAATTCCAGGAGTCCAGGTATACTTCATCTCCAACTTGCAAGGGTTGCCCTTGAGTTTGTTTGCGGTTGGCAAAGGCTTTGTATGTTTGCGCTGTACGGTTCAGGTTGGTTAAGCATGTTTTTTGTGTGTCATGAATCTGTTCAATCCAGGAGCGCCCAGTGGTATTATTTTCCTTCTCACTAATCTTGGGGTCCCAGGTGAGATCAAACCCATAGTTGGATTTGAATGGAGACATACCAGTGAAGGCATGGTCTTTACTGTTGTAGGCAAACTGGGCCATGGGGAGCATTTTGGCCCAGTTATCCTGATCAGTGTTGGTATAGCATCAAAGATATTGTTCAAGAATCTGGTTCACTCTTTCAGTTTGGCCGTCTGTCTGTGTGTCAGGAAGCTAGGCATAGGTATATGCATTGGTTGGCTTGGGACAGAATACAGCCGGGCCAGAGGGTAATGCTCACCATAGGATGGGTGCTAACTTGATAATACAGGATAATGATTGCCCAAGAAAAGACCAGGGCCCTGAATTGGGCACCATAGTGTCTACCATTCCTGTCAAAGTAATGTAGAGTACTCCAAACAGTTGGGTGGACGTAGTCTCAGCAGCAGCAGGGGTCTTCATTGGGTGGTTAGTTTTCAGGGTTAAGGGCGGAGTCATGGGAACAAAGTAGGCAGGCAGATAATTGTACTTGTCTTTGAACAATAAGGGCGGCACCTCAATCCTCTTTCCTTCACGTCCTATGTATTCAGTTTCTCTAGACCTTGCCAAGGGATTGGCAATGAGGATGGTCTCCAAGTTGTACTCCACATAGGCAGGGTTGGGCGGGTATTCAGTAAAATTCACAGGTCCAAAGGGGGCTCCCGGGGGACGGTATAGTGCCTGGGGAGGGTCAGCAGGTTGGTCTCCAGAGGGGGCAGTTGCCTGATGGTATACTTGGCTGGAGTTAAGATGGAATATCACTAAGACTAGATAAATTAAGATTTGTTCAAACCAAAGGTTCATAAAACTTTATTATCAAAAATGACATTATGGTCATCACCATACTGCCAGGGTTCTTAAACCAGGTGGTTTTGCTTCTTTGATTTTTGCGTACTTCAGGTCTGTGGAAATTTTCTGGCAGGACATGGATCTTGGCTTAGGGTTTTGAGGGCGGCAGATCCAGGTAGTGCCTGCTCTGGTGAACAGAAGTGGCAATGCTTTGTTCCGCTGCTACTGTTCACCATGTCACCTGAGTAGTTCAATTGTATTACCCATTCTGGATGGAAGGCTGGCAGCTGCTGGCAGTCATTAGCAGAGTTAGAAGTAGGTTTTGTTTTAACCTCCTTAAGGCAAGCTACAGCCTCTGAATAGGTCAGGATCTTTGGTGGCGCAAGGTTGACATCAATCTGGTGACCATTTGGGGAATTGTCCTCAGGAGACTGGCAGTTCTTGGAGTAACTTGTCAACTCAGGCTTAAAATTTAACAAGTTGGAGGGTTCCTGTTCACTTTGTGCAACTTGAGTAGTCTCTGGAGGGTCAGGGTTTGATTCCAGGGTCTCCAATGTTGATTTCAAACCTCTAGTATTGACGCTTGGCAGCTTGGCAGGTTTTTGTTCCTCCTGTTTGGGGTCATCTATCTCTGGTGGTCCAGGGTTTGACCCAACTGGCAGTTGGGTGGTTTCCTGTCTACTCTGGTCAACATAAGGCTTTCCCTGAGATCCAGGTTTCAATTCCCAGGTTTTTAATACAAGTACTGAAATGTCATTCGTGTCACTGTGGGTGGTAAGAGGTTGATACACATTACTTGATTCTCAAGTCTTTCATCACCTGTGTCCAGTAGTTTGAAGTTAATTGGGGTCCTCTGTTATGACAATTTCCTCAGGTGTTCTGTGTTGAGTGAGGATGTGTTCATGGAAATGTTGAGCTGTATCTGCTGCTGTGCAATGGGTGGTGGTTGGTACAAAGTACGCCGTTTTGGTGAAGCGGTCTACCATGGCCAGGATTGCATTAAAGGAGAGGTATTGGGGCAGTTCCATAATGTAGTCCATGAAAATAGATCTCCAGGGTCCATGAGATATGTCCAAGGGTCTTAGCAGTCCTTCAGGTTTGCTTCTGCAAGTTTTGGTCTGTCCACAGGTCTCACATTCCTTCAAGTATGCACTTACTTCTTGGTCCATTTTCAGCCAAGCAAAGTTTCTTCTGATGCTCCAGAGGGTCTTGAGTCTCCCTGGGTGTCCAGCCATCTCAGAATTGTGATAGTATCTCAAGATGTTGGTTCTGATGTTTCCTTCTGATATAAAGATCCTGTTATGGAGCATTAGCGTTGTTTTTTTCAATGAGTAGTCTTTTTGGTAGTGAGTGCTATCCAAGGATTTGGAGAGGTCAGAGATCATGATTTTGATGAATTTGTTGAGTGTTTGGGCCTTTATTACTTCTGATTTCTGGCTCTGATTTTCATCAAACCCAGGTGGATGCATAGGCTCACAGGGTCCAGGAGGACTTGGGTGTTATGGTCGCGGTTTTCTATGTGGGTAGGCACCAGATCAGCTCTTCTACTTAGGGTGTTGGGTACTATGTTCACCTTTCCTGGCTTGTAGTCTATGATCAAGGTGTAGTTGGCCAGTTCCAAGGCCCATCTTGTTTGTTGTTGGTTAAGCTGGCGCAATTTGAAGAAGCAAACCAAGTTTTTGTGGTTGGTTAGGACCTTTACTAGAAACTTGGGGCCACATAGGTACCAGCGCCAATGTTTCAGGGTCTTCATTATAGCTAGCATCTCCTTGTTGTCTATTGGATAGCTTCCCTCAGCAGGCAGCATCTTCCTGGAGTAATATGCTACAGGATGTAGCATACTATCCCCTACTACCTGAAGAAGGACCCCACCCACCACAAAGTTGGACACGTCTGTCTTGAGAACAAAATGTTTAGATGGATCAGGCATGGCAAGGACAGGGGAAAATGTGAAAGCCTTTTTCAGGGTCTCAAACACAGAGGTGCATTCATCAGTCCAGACAAACAGGACCTTGTATGAGCAGAGCCTGGTCAGTGGCAGGGTTATAGAGGAATTTTTTATGAAGTCTTAGCAATAGTTTGCTAACCCCAGGAAGCTTCTGACTTATTTTTGGCACATAAGAGTAGGCCAGGAGGTTACAGCGTCCACCTTGTCCTGAGCCATTGCAAATCCTCCAGTCTTTACATTATAGTCCAGGAATTCCACCTATGGTTGGAAGAATTCACATTTCTTGAGTTTTATGTGTAGGTTGGCTTGTGAGAGTTTGCTCAGGATTAGGTCCAGCTGGAGTAGGTGCTCTTTGTGGGTCTTGCTATAGATGAGAATGCTGTTGAGGTAGGCCACACAGAACTGGTCAAGGTATTTTCCCAGGACTGTATTTATCATGTGCTGGAAGGTTCTGGGGGCAATACATAGTCCAAACAGCATCACCAGGTATTTGTAGAGTTCATACCTGGTCTTGAATGCCATTTTATACTTGTCACCTTTCTTGATTTGGATTTGATTGAACACGTCTTGGAGGTCAATCTTGGAGTATACCTGAGCACCTGTCAACACATCACACAATTCATCAGCGTTAGGTATGGGGTAGCAAGTCTTTATGGCTATCTCATTCAGCTTCTGTTAGTTAACACATAGGCACATACTGCCATACTTCTTTCCCACAAACAGCATTGGTGACAAGCAAGGGCTCTTAGACACATGGATGAAACCTTACTTGGACATGTCTTTGATGTACACTTTCAGTGTCAACTGCTCTTTGTGATTGCAGATATAGATGGGGCCATGTTTGGGCTTGGTGCTGGGCAGGAGGTCAATGGTGTGGTTATACTTTGTGTGTTCAGGGAGTTGGGTTGCTTCTTCCTTGCTGAAAATGCGGTTCCATTTTTCTAGAGAAGCAGGTAAGACCCCCACACTAGGCTCTACTTGTATGGTCATAAGCCCTTGGGTAAACTCCTCTGGGTTGGTGCAAAAGGATACGGTGTTGTGGTTTCCTTTATCTCCCAAGGTGATTTTCTGTTCCTGGTAGTTGAGGATGAGGCCATGTCTGTTGGATCAGAAATCTCCCAGGATGAGGGGGTGTGGTAGGCCTTTTGGCAGGATGAGAGACAAAAGGTATGTATTGTTCCCTATAACTAGAGGCAGCTCTTGTTTTCATTTGTAGCCTTTATTCTTTGTACTATTTCCCATGATGATCTGTAGGCAGTTCTCAGATGCAGACAGGCCTAATTTTTGAGCTAGGTCAGCATCAATGAAGCTCTCATCTGCTCCCGTGTCAATGGACGCCTTCAGTATTTGGAGTGTTCCTTTGACGTTGACTGATACTAGGATAAACTTGTAAGACTGGGAGGAAGCGTTTATTTGGGCCAAAGAAATTGACAGGGTTTTTCATGGGACAGGCTCTATTTAATTGCCCTGCTTTGTGGCAGTAGAAGCAGATTCCCTCTCTGTAGTGTTTTTGAAGTTCCTCAGGGGTCATCCCTGCTCTGTTGGGTGTGGGGGTTTGGGTCTGGCGGTGCTGGGCTGTACTGGTGCTTTCTTGGTTCATGCTGAGGCCCTTGCACAGAGGAACCAGGTCTTCCAAGCCAATGATGAGAGGGTGGTGTTTCAGCAGGTCCTTCATGGCTGGGTTCACCCCCTTCCAGAATATGATAGCTGCCAGTTTTTCCTCAAGTTGTGTGCGGGTCTTCAGTTTGAGGAATTTGTCAATATACACTTGAATGGGTTGGGAGCCTTGTCAGATTTCTAGCAAGGAGTTCAGGGTGTAGTATCTAGTGTCACAATCCTCCCCAGTAGCCATTAACTCAGCCTTAAACTTGGCGTAGTCCAAGCAGAATTCTAATCTTCTGCTGTGGCCTTGCCAAACTAGTCTAGAGCGTCTCCTGAGAGCATGGAAGCAACCTCAAGTACCTTCTTGGTGTTGCTGGCATAGGAGGGGTGTTAGTTTGGAAGTGCAGGCAGAGGACCAGCATGGTACGTTGGGCTTCCTTGAGTGTGAGCTTTCCCATCTGGGGCATCTCTACCTTGGTGAGGGACTGATTCACAATCACATTTTGCACTTGGGAGGAGGGGGCCTTGTTGGTATCAGTAGCGACAGTGTTAGTTCTTTTTGGGTCATTCAGGTTTGCATTCTTCCACATGGAAGAGGTCAGGTTCATGGTCATCTTATAGGTGTAATAAGTGATTATCAATAACAAAAGCATACAAGATGCCCCAAGAAATAACAACATCTTGGGGCTCAGGGTACCAGGTTTAAAAAGATTATCATAATGTCAGGAATCCAGTCTTGGGCGTCCAGCCCGTTGTTTTCAGGGGTGACTTGGGCCAGGTTTTTTGTGGGTAAAGCCCACCACAAGATAAGAGCCAACTTAAAAAGGTAGGAGAAGGACTTCCCCACCCAGGACCACGGGCTGGCGGCCAGGATTATAGTGTCAATCACCCCTGTGAGGGTGATGTACACAATCCCAAACATCTTGCAAGTGTGGTCAGTTGGGAGGTTGGGTGAGGAGGTGAGCATAGGCTTGGATGTCACAGGCAGTTTCATGCAGATCTTGTAGGCAGGAAGATAGTTGAACTTCCCTCTAAATAATTTGGGTGTTGAGAATATCCACAGGCCTTGACAGTTGTATCTAACTGCAGATTGTATGTGGGCTAAAGAATCTAGTTCAAGTATCTTTTCCGGGGTGTAGTCCTTATATTCAGGGTTCAAAGGGTATTCTGTGAAGTGAAAAGGGCCAAAGGGAGCACATGGAGGATGGGAATCTGCGGGCAGAGGGACAGGATGGGCTGGGATATCTTGTGCTGATTTGATAGATGGTAAATACAAAATAAGGTAGTAGCTGTGTAAGCCAAAATAACATAACCTTTATTCAAAAATGGCAATAAGTTTGGAGCGCAGGGTCCTTTGCTCTATATAGCACCCCACTCCCAAACTTAATATTTTCCATGCAGGGTTTATCAGGGTATTGAATATGGCAGGCCCAGGGGTTCTGGGTGCTCTGGTTCAAAGGCAGCAAAATGGCACCCAGGCCAGGAGTTCTTTCATTGGTCAGAGATCTTGAATTGGCTACTTGATTATCTTGCTCTAGAGTTGTGGTCATGAGGTTGGGCTGCGGGCCTGTGCCTCCTTCTGAGGATGGATCTTAATTGGTCACCAGTGTAGAATTCAAGCTCATGAAGCTAATGGTTGAAGTTTTATTGCCTCCATTAGGCGCCTTGATTACTCCTCTATTTGGCGCACTGATTCCTTTGGTTCGGCTCACTTTATCATTTGGACTATCATTCTTGGCTTCAGCTTGCAGGGTCTTGACATCAGGAAAATGCGGACAAGCAGCCCCTAAGTCCATTGGGCTGGCAGCCTGTGGGGATTCAGGGTCAGGGTTTGAATCTCACTCTTGGGCCTGGGTTTCCAGGGGGAAAGAATTGTCAATCTTGACAGAACCATATTGATCAAATAACAAAGCCAAGTAATTAATTGACAGTAGGTTGATTCAGAACTAAATTCCATGAATCAGAATCACTTGCACATTCTGGATCACAACTTATGGATATGTGGATGTGCTACTGCCCAAAGTATATTTGAGTTCCTTTTCTAGATAATAATTGAATATTAACTAAGGGACTTCAACCAATCAACTTAATTAACTGAGAAAATGAATAGAAGCCCACATGGCACACAATCATGTAGCTCTAGAAAGAGCTACACCAATTAAAATAAGAAACTGAGAAAATGGGCAGAAGCCTGCCTGATACATCTGGGTCCTGCAGCTCTATGAAAAGCTTAGCCAATCAAAAACAGGGATTCACATGCAATAACAGAAGTTTGTCCTGTAGAAAAAGATGCAAGAGGAATGAAAATTCTGCATTCCAAGGCCCTGGCAAGGTTTGGAATCTTAACTCTGGGGGCTGATGTTAGTAGCTTGGAGATGATAGGCTAACTAGAAAGAGTTAACAGAAACTAGGCAGCAGTCTGGTCATGAGGATAACACCCTATAAAAAGCCCTTTAATTCTATTTAGTGGGAAGTCAATTTACAATCACCCACATTACTGTAATCAAGTTACAGGAGTGGTGTTTACTGTCAAGAGCGTATTAATAAGCACCCCAGGATCCTCTGCCACCTCAACAAAGCTGGTGTACTGTTTAATGAGAGTCCTTATACCTGATTGCCTCCAAGCAGAACCCTGTTGTGTTCTGAGGCGCTGCACAGACACAAAACAGGAAATCCTAACCTTAGAATGGGATTTGTACTAAGCCTTGGGTTAGTTGGGAGGGAAGGTGAAGTAATTACCTTGTGGTCCTGAATGATAAATCTCTACTAGTTGTGGCTAAAGAAAGGCAACAAAGTACTTGGAGACACAAAGACAAAAATGTGAATATAACTTAATTTTTATTGATGAAAGTGAAATAGAATATATATTGTTTGCTGTTACCACAAACCAATACAAAGGTAGTGGTATTACTTGCCACAGGTATGAGTGGGCAAGTGAGTTGAACAGAGAGAGGAATACAAACAGTAGCATTTCCATCTATGGAAGTTGACTCATTTTGAGGGGCAAAAGCAAAATTAAGAGGATTATCCTCAAAAGAACCCACCAAAAGCAAAATCAAAAGAGTGTATATATGAGCATTCACAAAAAAAATCCATCTGTACCATCCACACCAATAGGAAGTACATCTGTTGTCACACAGATCTGCCTATTGACATAAAACCAAAGTCTACACATCCACTAAATAAACATAATAAAAATTCAAGACCCAAAAATCTTGACAACATTGTTTAGGAGCAACACCAGGAGAAACTCCAAGCTCAGGCAACTGATCAAGAAAGAGCAACTGATATGACTTGTTTACACCCAACTTAACTTAAGTTCCATGGAGGTTGGGCCGTATTTTTCACCAGGCGCAGCACTGGAAGGCTTTTTTGATAGTCAATATTCTGAACCCCAAGACCAGGACCAACCCAAGCCGGTGCCACATTTTGGAGACTGGAAAACTTTGGCCCCCTCTAACCCTATCCAACCATTGCTTGATGATTCAGGTCAATTAAACCTTTCCCTGCCTAATCTGGCGCTCCTTATTCCTGAAGGCCCTCAAAAATGTCAACTTGTAACCAATGAGGTCATAGAGAAGATTGTAAGCCTCAAACATAGTGGTGTAGATTTTTCCAACATTTCCAAGCGTCTTCAATTAACTGAATCAGTATTAAGATGTGAATTCGGAGCTCCCTTGAAGAGAGGTGGTGAAAAGCTAATCAAGAAGCCAAAGAGGCAGGTCAAATCCCAGATCAAGGATGCCTATCCTATAATTCTTGCCCTACTCCAGTGGGATCCTTATATCCAAATAATTGAGGTCTTTGCCTGATCAGGCTCCAAAGAATATTCATTGCCTACCCCACTGCACAGCTCTGGATGCATGGGATTGATGTTAGTGTTCTGGGTCTGATCAATTGGCTGGGGAATGAGTTGGATGGTGGATCTGATTAACCACACAACCCAATGTGTCATGGCCCACCATGACATGGTAACTTTAAAAATTCACATTTTAAAAGCTTGGATCAATAAAGCTACCTCTTTTCATCAGAAAACCACCTTGATGATCTCCCTAGGTACCTTAGATCAAAAGCTATGGCAATTTAAAAAGCTGAGTTCAAAATCCCTGTCAACATGCCCCTTATGGTTGCAAGATTGAATTTCAAATCAAGATAAGCATCAATTAGTGAGCGGGAAAATCTAATCATAACTCAACTTCCAGCGATCAGTTTTAGACATTATTATGCTCAAATGAAAGTCTCAGATGAGGAGAATACTTCCAAAGTATTTTTAAATGATCAACTGAGGCAAAGTGCAAAGTTCAAATCTGGCCAAAGGAATATGATTAGAATTAGTCAGCTGATATCTCAAACTTTCAGCATAACCCCCCAGATAGAGAGACAAGGACCTTCAGGAACAATCTGTAAGAATCTCAAAGACCAATGAAAATGGTATAAAAAGAATTTAGTTCCCTTTTTCCCCATTGTGATCATTCTTGGTCTGAATAATAAATAAAGGACTTCTCTTAGCCTAAAGCTTAAATGGATCAGAGTTGGGAGCCCTTGGGCCCTGACACAAAAATTAGTGACACAATTACCCACTGTCTGTCTAGTATTTTGAACAATTTTATATTTATATCCTACTATAATTTAGCATTAAATGTTCAAGATTAAAATGAGACAGAAATTTCAGGATAATAAGAAGCTGTCTCCATGTGGTGGGGTATCACCCACCAAATACACATAGATTTAATGATTAACCACCAACACAGCTTCAGATACCATTTTGTGAAATTTTTAAATGAGATAATAGGGTTAAGTAAAATAATTAACCCTACCCAAAAGAGCCCAAGATAAATGGCCTGCAAGAGAATCAGAGTGTCTTCAGCATAAAATTCAGGATATTGAGATAGCACCAGAGTTTCAGCTTTGACAGTAGGAAGAGGAGCTCCAAGATTGGCAGGCATTAAATTAACATTTGGAGGAGGCAACAACAAAGTACCAACAGCAGGCCCCCATCTTCCCGTAATAATCTGGCTAAAGATTAAATTGTAGGGAATGTAGTGCAAAAGGCCAACTACAGGATGCATTTCAAAAGTAAAGTTAGACCAGGGAATATGTGATTTTTATTTGAGTAAATTTTGGGAGGACTCAACCCTTAAGAGTTGAAACAGTGAAAATTATTCAATATATATCAAAATTTGTCTAAGCAATACCGCCTAGATCCTGGGCTCCTATTTCTTCCACATTGTCAAGTAAGTATCTGGTAAAGTTTACAACAAACCCTTGAGTGACCAAATTCTGATGACCATGTCAATAAATAAGATCATATCAGGTGACCCTCAAATTATGTGAATTTATCAATGTCAGCTTACAAGGGGAATTTGGATTAAACTGGCAAACCAGAACAGCTGAAACCAATTTTTGATCAACTGTTTGATTCAAGTCTTTTAAATTGATCAATTTTGTTAAAGGTTTCCTGGCTTTTCCAGTTTTTCTACTTGGCCAAATAATTCCTGGCATTATGGAACTTACCGTGATATACAAGGCCTTGGGGAAAAAGAACACCCCCAAAGGTAAAAAAAGGAAAAGTAGGGAACAGTCATTGGTGAATTCCTGACAGCTTCCCCAAAGAGGACAGTATTTTACCAAACCTTGTCCAGCTACACCAATGGATACACTTACAGAAAACTCCTTTAAGATCTTCTTGCTATATGGAACTTGGGCATTTCCAAATTTAGGATTTTCTGAGCCATCAAATAGAATGCAGTGAAGAGGCATCTGAGAAGATCTAACCAGGAGGCCACAATGTGTCTTTATTCTCTGCCAGCCATGCCAAAGTACACTTAGGGGATATGTTATTCTACAAGATTACAGATAAGATCCAAGAGCCCAACCCTAAGAAGTTCAATCAGGTGCTTCTTGCAGCCCACAACCACACTGGAATTTTCACGCATCAGAAGGTTGCTGAAATGTTCACCAAAATGGCCCTGAAGGCCCACAGCAGTAGTGAATGGTCTAAGGATCTACAGAAGACCTCATGTGAGTCCCTGGTATACCAGTCAATCAACCATATCCCCAAGCATGAGTATTAGATCATGTATCATTAATTTCTCCAAGACATCCAATGAAACAGCATGTCTCTGATATCAACCACTGCCCTAGTCCCCATCCAACCCTCCCAGCCCACTAAAGCTCAACCCCCTGCCAAGTCAGTACTGCCCCTACCACCCAGCCCACCAAATTTTTCCCCCTTTACTCACATATTTTTCTGAATAAAACTTGTTCTCTCAAACATTTTTTTAATTTTATTATATAATAAAATTACTTTTATGTTTAAGATTTTTTAATGTTATAATAGATTACATTTAATTATAGTGATGATTGATTTTAATTAAGACCCAATTTTAATACAAATCATTTAATATTTATTTTTATTATAAACTTAATCTTTGTATAGCACTACAATAAAGTGAATTTAAGAAACTACAAGTACAAAAGACCAGCTAATCAGGATTGGCATTAATTTTCCATTGTCATTAATGATTAGCTCAGACAAGACATGACTCTGTTATTATCCCCAGTTTAACTTAGCAAATTAAGCCAGTTAAAAAAACTGTCTGTGCTTGCCAAATAGTACATCAAATTTTGGCCAATCTAGCATCAGAGAAGCCAGTGATTGGGTGCTAGATTGACCACAGGTTGGTGTGATAATTGGCTAACACAGACAGTTTTTTCCCAACAGGATTAATTTACTAAGTTAAACTGGGCATAATAACAGAGGTGTGTCTTGTCTGAGCCAATCATTAATGATAATGGAAAATTAATGCCAATCCTGATTAGAGGGTCTTTTGTACTTGTAGTTTCTTAAATCCACTTTATTGTAGTGTTACACTATGATTAAATTTATAATATACAAATGTAACCAAAAATAGTTTAATAAACAAATAACCCCCTTCACCACATATACCCGTTCTGAAATAAATGGTTTACATATAGCCCCTGAAAGTGATTAACCTTTTTAATGAAATTATGTTTCAGAAAATAATTAGTATATTAAAAGAAGAATAAATTATGTTGTACAGGGACAAAGTATGTTATTCAGAATACCTGGAGTGAATTGATATATACAAACACTATATGAAATATTAATATAAATTTAATATTATGTACTTAGAGTTAATAGAATTAAAGAATTGATATAAAACTATATATATTTATTCAGTCTTATTAAATTTAAAAGCATAAATGTATTCTTGGGGATGGTTTTTTACAGTAGTTTTAAAAGCTATGGCAACAAGCAAAAACAATTCAGATTTAAACAAAATTAACTTTAAACAAATTTATATTGATTTACAATAGATTTGGATTCATTTCAATTTTGTTTAAATCTGAATTTTTTTGCTTGTTGCCATAGCCTTTAAAACTACTGTATTAGTATAAAAGAGGCTGGGGGAGCATAAGAAGAACTTGGCAGAATTGGAAACACTGATCAATGAGCTGGGCACAGCAGTGGCCAAGATTAAGGAGGTTAATTAAAAGGTGAATAACAAGCTCAAGGAGGTGGTACCAGAAGGTGACAAAATAAACAAACTTACAGTGAAGGCGTTAAAAACAAGATACCAAATACAACAGATAAACTTGTAGACAGGCTCCTAAACATTATTGTAAATCCAGAACCTAAAGGTAAAAGTGTGGGATTGTCAAATTCTTTTGTGTGAACTCACCAACTTACTGGAATATTTTTCATCCTTTTATATAAAAAATTCAGTTGTTCTGGGATGAAAATTACTCCATTAAGTTGGTGAGTTCACACAAAAGAATTTGGCAATACCACATTTTTACCTTTAGGTTCTGAATTTACAGTAAGAAAGATGTTTTTATCAACCTGCAGTTCAAGCCACAAGGGTTTGTGGCAGTGGAGATGTGGGAAAAGGATCCAGAGATGTTTGTAAATATGAAAAATAAATAAAAAAAACTAACACAATATTGCCAGCAACCTGCAATTGAAAAGACCCTCAAAAAAGCCCCTGTCAAGGGGGTAACAGGTAAATATATAGAAGAAGGTAAAAAATAAAATATTAAATAAATAAAAATATATATCTTTTTTATTTAAAGGTGAGCACAAAGGCGTATTACAAAAATTCCTGAAACCACATGTGACTGAGACTTTTTTCAGCAACTATGTTCCCCATATTGGGTAGGACACACCATCTTGAAAACGGCACTTCAATTTACAACATCTCAAATTTAATTTGAGATGGTGTTTTTTGCGTTAGTGATTTTGAATCACAGAAAAATAGACAATAAAATAGTTAAAATTTACATATACCTTTATAATGCAACATCCCAAATTTACATCATCTCAATTCTGTCACTTTGAGTCAGATTAATTAAATCTTATTTTGCTAACTTTATTTACATATGAAATCACTTAATGTGGGGTGTGTTTACGCCATCTCAACTTTACCTCATTTTGAATCACACTATTTATCTTAAACTAAAATAAGCTTATACCCAAACTAAAATAAAGCCTGTTGTATAGTGCCAGAAGATGTTCCTATAGTATTAATCCAAGACACTTATAATAAGAACAACCTAAATAGACACCACTATGATAGTCCTTCTAGTGATTGTCATTGCTGGGTAAAAAAACAGTTTTGTTATATGTAATTTATAACTTTATTATACATGGATATATTGATAAGGGTTCTCTTAATAAAATATTTTAATAGTGATTTTAATATGGAAGGGGGTGATTCCGCCATTTCAAGTTAGTCACCTCAAATTCCACCAAGTTTCATATCACCCAATTGATTCAATGCGCACAATGGATAGGGGAAAATAAGGGGAAATTACATATGACGCCAGGCTACGCTATATCAATTCCCCCATCACAATTATTGCTTTCCACTTTTCAAAAGTACATATTCACGTCAATTATTATAGTAGTAAAAAATGTAAGAAAACATATGAAAATTTGCAAATATATATTTTTTATCTCCTCTAAATAACTGGGTACTTTTTAACCCCAGCTCTATAAGCTATTTTGAGAAATTCAAGGTTTACTCTTTGGCCCAGTTGAGGTAGCTCCACTGTAAAGTTGTTAATTTAATATAAAAATGGTCAAAACACTAGTTTTTGAGCTACAGCACCTTGATTACGTCACTTCAAAAGCACCATTTCAACTGCAAGTTTTCAGTCAAAACTCAAAGCTTTGCATACTTGCGTTACTAATAAAAAATATTTTTTACAAAAAAACATTGAAATTTTGATATTATATATTTTAAGACTTTTTCTACAATTCTATATAAAAGCAATAACTACTTTTTTATTAAAAATATTCTCATTTTTTTCTTTAAAAATAACCCCCAAATTTCCCATATTTTGATACTAATTCACTTTTAGATGCCTTCCAAGCCTATCACCAAAGCTGCGCCCAATGCCTCCAAGGACAAGATCACTCCTCCCAAGGCCAAGAAGGCCAAAAATACCCATAAAAAGCAGCCTGCTAAGGGTAAAGCTCTCCCCAAGACACCCACATCTTCCCCTGAACCTGAGGAAACAAGCCTAACCCCTCCCCACTCTCCTTTTGTTTACTCCCCTTCAGATCCTCAGGAAAAGCTATTCAACTTTAACTGCCTCTCTGATCTCACCTCAGAGCCTAAAGAGGAAGAGAAACAGGAGCCTGAGCCTGGTGCTCCTACAGATGAGCAAATTGAGCTCTGGGATCTATACACTGTCCACAATATCTGCAATCAAAATGGCACCTTTGCTGTGCCCACCACATACCCAGCTAGCTACCCCATAATGACTAAGAAAGGGGGTACTGGTTTTGTTTACAAGGGCTACAGCTTCAGATGTAACAACAAGAATAAAGCAATCCACCAACATCACTACAAATGTGATAATGTTGGGTGCCCTGCTAGGCTCACTACATACGGGTTCACTAGATTCAAGGCCCTGACTACCGGGCATGACTGTGCCAAGCCTTTTTACCCATTGTACCAACTGATCCTCTGGTTTCTTTGCCATATCATCCCAACCACCAAAGATCAAACCACTGCTGAGGTTGTCAATGATGCCCTCCTCAATTTAAATGACACCCAACTTGTCACTGTTGGTGGCGCCTCCAAATTACAGAGATATATCACTGATCAGAGATATGCTCTGAGCACTGAAGGCATCAGTGCTTCATCAATTGATCAATTGATCCTTACTGAGGAATAAAAACTATCTTGTCATGAGGAGAGATTCCTTCTCCACAACAACGGCCAACATGCCCTTGAGCGCATTATTTGCTTTGCCATCTCACAGGATCTGCGCAACCTGTTGAAATGCAAAACATGGCTTGCAGATAGCACTTTATCCACCTGCCCAAAGCTATTTAACCAGCTTTGGAACATTCACGGGTAGGTGGGAAATCTAGTTTTTCCCCTGGTCTTCTTTTTCCTCCCAAATAAGAAGCAGTAAACTTATGTCTGTTCTCTTACAATCTTAAAGGCCAAGTTGGATGAGATCCTCCCAACCATCAAATAGGAGCCAAAGGAAACCAGAGGAGGCAAGAAGAAAGCCCAGTCACAGGAAGAAGAAGCCACCCCAACCAAAAAGCAGCCAGAAAGCCTTCCCTACCACAAATATCTGGTAGTAAATTTTAAACAGGCTCAGGAAAATTCTTTCATTAGAGTCTTCAAGAGCTTCCCCCAGGTATGCTACTTCCACTTCTGGAAGGCACTCTGCCGCTGCCTCTAAAAGTTATCTGATCTTCATGAGCTGGTCAACTCTGAAGGCACTAAAGAAGCTAAGGGCGTGTTTGATTGCTTTGATGCCCTTGCCCTTGTGAGAAAGGAGGAGACTAATACCTTTTACAACGCCCTCCTCTGCCATCCTTATATCCTTTGCAACCAGGCAGCCTTTTCTCTGTTAATTAAGTATTTTGAAGCTCAATGGATTGGAGTATTTCAAGGAGCAACTGCATCAGAAAAGGTGGTGACTCAATCCAGTAGAACTGCTATAAGCAGGTAAAAGATGGATTGATCAAGACCACCTCTTCCCTTGAAGGGTGGCATAGCCAATTTACAACAAGAGTACGGGTTCATAAGCCCAAATTCAACAAAATAATGGTGCATTTAAAACCCAGCAAGCCATCTCTGCCCGGCTTTTCAAGACTGGTATGAAGACCAAGGGTGATCCCCCCAAGCAGACCAAGGCAGTGAAAAAGTATACTGAAATCAGAAAGGAGGTCCTTGCCTACTATCCTAAGGATAGAAAGCTTAAGCATCTTCAGGCCATCTCTGTTGCTCTTTCAACTAATTTTGAGCCTATTTGCAATAAACACTTCTTTATATTCTCTCTTCTTTCATTTTATTTTATTTTATTTTGACTTTTTTTAGTATTTGGTACAGTTCTATGCTTATTTTAAAGTATAATTTATAGTTATAATAGATGAAAATAGTTGTTTTGGGGTACATTTTATCTTTTGGGCTTTACACAACCATGTTGCTACTAATTGACTCCATTTTTATTACAGATCTGGAATTCTGAGGCTTTTTTAAGCCTAGAAATGTTTTTTTTTATTTTTTGAGAATCTTTTGGGTTATTTTTGGAGTTCAAAAAATCTAAAATTTTAAAACCTGCTTTTCTTAGTTGCAATGCTGTAAATTAAAATAGTGTTTTACTATAAAATTGAGATAGCTAAAAATTGAGATGGCATATTTCAAAATAGCGTTTTTCAAGATGCTGTTTTTGAAATGGCGTGTCCTACCCCATATTGGCCGTCAGCTGGTTCTGACACCAGCTGTCTAATATGAAATGCTAGACAAATTAAATGAAACTTAACATATCAATAAAACAAAACTTGTCAAAATCCAACTAAAACCAGAAGACACTGAATGGTGAGTCACAGCTTTGACTGCGGCCCCCAACCTGCACCTCAACCAGTATGTTCCAGATCTTGGCTTCTGCAAGCTCTTTGTCATGCTCATCTGGGACTTTGTCCAAACTATGCCATACCAAAACCTACACAAGATGGAGGGGAATAGTCAGCATTTAAACTTTCTGCATGTCAACTGCCAAAATTAATTTTATACCCAGGTTGACACATTATAAAAGTCTAGATAAAGTTTGCTATCATGTAGCCTACTGGAAGTTGATACTTTTTTAACAAGCAAAAACTCAAATGCTAAAAATTTTACATAGTGTCATAACTGTGCTGCTTTAGCAGAGTTACAAGGGGAAAAATATTTAAAAACTAGATAATATTCTTTATTGGGAGATAATGATTATATAGCTGGTGTGAATCATGGGTAAAAGGAACATGATAGCGTTGATCACACAGTTGGATGATGAAGGGGGCGGCTTGATCCTTGTAATGATTCAAGTGCCAAAACAAGGTATCCACCATAGGGGATCAGAATTTGTTCATCTTGTTGGATTTGGCAATTCAAGTTGACTTCCTAGTCTGGCTTCAAGTGGCCAGGTAATTGGATTGCAAGTCACAAACCCGCTTGCTTGTAACCTTGCTGGCAGGTTGAGCCTGCTGTTTCAACACCCCCCTGACTGAAGGTTGGCCTCCTCAGGGGTTAGGTTGTTGGGGGAGGTTGTCAGGAGCCCGGGCGCCATACTGGACTAGCTGTTTTTCTGTGGCAGGCAGGGCAATTTCACGTTGTTTTTGTCTTGCTTTGCAGGGTCTCAGGCAATCTTGATTCAGGGTTTTGTCTTGTTTGCACTTCCCAAGTCCTTGCACAAGGTAAGTGTTACTGTTGTTTACCTTTAGAATGATCACTGGCCCTACTTTCTTGGGTTGTAGTCTGCTTTTATCAATGTTCATGACCCAAACTTTGTCACCAACTTCATGTTTATCTTGGATGGGGACAAATGTTTTTTGCAGACGCACATTTTCCTTTTCTGTTTGATTACTGTTGGCCTCTATAACTCAAGGGTCTGAACAAGGGAGGACTTTACTTGTAATTTCCAGGTTGGGTCCTGTCAATGCTTGAATGATATTTGGCTGTGTGCTGTATACCAACTCAAAAGAGCTTTTTCCGGTGGATCTGTTCACTTGGGTTTGGCACTTAAGTAGTGCAGTCAATAGCTGATTATACCAGTCTTCAGGTCTCCTGGTGGTGATCTTGGCCAAGGCTTGCACAAGGCTGTCATTTAGCGCTCTACACGTCCATTGGCCTGCGGGTGGTATGGTGTTGTCACGGTATGTTTGACCCCATTTTTAGCAAGGTATACATTGGTGTTTTTGGAGGTCAATTCTTTCCCTCCGTCAGTTATCAGGAAATCTGACTTTCCAAACTTGCTGATTATTTCTCTCCCTATGAACTGCCGCACGACATTGCCAGTGTGCGCCTTTACTGCTTGGGCTATTGGCCATCATGTAGCAAAGTCTATGGTGGTGATGATGTATTTTTCTTATCATTGTGTTTCCCTGGCATGGGGCCAACAACGTTGAGGGCCCACACCTTGAAGGGTAGTTGTGTGCGGATAGGTAGTACTGATTTTGGAGGGGCTTTGCTTTTAGCAAATTTTTTGCATACTTCACATTGATCAAGGGCTTCTTGGACGTCACAATACAGGGTTGGCCACCAGGCCTTGTGTTTAAGGAACTTGTATAGGTTGCAGCTCTTGGTGTGTCCTAAGTTACTATGATATTGTAGGATGGTGTCCACTTGCTGGTGTATGAGGATGTAAGGGATAGTAGTCCCATTGGACATTCTTATGTGCAAGGTCCCATACACGTCAGAAAATAGGCGTTTGTTTTTGATGACTTCTTCCTTTGTTATGTTGGTTGTACCAGGAGGGAGACCCTTGTCCTTTTTTTGTAGTACCAAGAGGGGCCAGTCTGAGTTGAGCCCATTTTCTCTTCTTGTGGCACAGTCATACAGGCGTGAGAGAGTGTCAGCCAGGGAGAGTTCTGGACCAGGTTTATACAGTATGAGCATATTGAATCTCTCCAAGAGTTTCATCCAGCAGGCTTGGCGGCAAGATAGATTTGCTTGAGTTTTGAAGTTTATGAGCAGCTTGTGGTCGGTCAATGCCGTGAATTATTCCTGTTGTTCTAGATAGCAACACCATTTGACTAGGCAGTGTACAATGGCCAGCAGTTCCTTGTTGCAGATAGGGTATTGACACTTGCCATCTATCAACTTTTGTGATTCATAAGCTACAGGCAGGAAGTCACCATTATTATTTTTGATTCATAGTACTCCCCAAATGGATGCGTCTGAGGCATTGGTTTCCATTTGGTTTTCCCCGTTACATTTGGGGTATTGCAGGATAGGAGTTGTTGTGAGCTTCTTTTTGAGACGTCTAAAACAGAGGTTGTGTTGGGGGGTCCACACAAACTTGGATTTGGCGCCAGTTATGGTGGATAAGGGGGAAGTCAAAACACCACAGACAGGTATGAAGCAGCGTACATAGGCCACCATCCCCAGGAAGGTGCAGATTTCCAACTTATCCTTGGGTGGTGGCATATTGCAGATGGCCTGTATCTTTTGGCTTTTGGGTTTGATGCCATCTTTTGAGACTATGTGTCCCAGGAAAGGCAATTGCTTGAAGAAGAACTGGCACTTGGAGGGTTTGGCCAGCAGTTTTTGTTGTGCCAGGGTAGCAAAGACTTCCTCTAGGTCTTTGTGGTGCTGTTCTACCAAGGGACTGTAGACAATGATGTTGTCTAGGTAGACTAGGGAATGTTTGCCTATTTGTGGGGCAAACACCTTGTTCATGAATGTCACAAAGGTGGAGGGGGGCATTTGTCATGCCAAAGTTGAGCACCACACACTTGTATGAGCCGTATTTAGTACAGAAGGCTGTTTTGGGAATGTCTTCCTCCTTAATACAAATCTGGTTGTAGCCTGCTGTTAGTTAAATTTTGGAGAAGACTGTGGCTCCTCCCAGGGATTCAAAGAGATTGTCAATCAGTGGTAGTGGATAATAATTCTTGATGGTAACTTTGTTTAGGGCTTGGTAGTCTGTGACCAGACGCAAGGTACCATCCTTCTTGGCCACAAAGAATACGGCGGCCCCAAAGGGAGACTGTGAGGGGCGGATAAGTCCTTTTTCCAATGCCTTTTGAGGTAGGCGTGTAAGGTGTTGTCTTTATTTGGGTTCAGCCTGTAGATAGGACATGCTTTGGGTACAGCTCCTTTGAGCTGGATGGAATGTTGGATGTGTTTCTCTAGAGGCAACCCAGGTAGAGCTTCCTTGAAGATTTCTGGATGATGGGCCATAATTTTGCAATCCTGAGGTATGGAAATATCCTGGTGATCTTTGAAGTGTATGATCTCTACTAGCAGGAGTCCCAGTCAATTGCCTTTAGGTTTTCCTTTTTTCCAGTGTCTCTGTAATGTGTACAAAGACGTGGTTGCGTAGGAGTTGATCCACTGAGTTGGGGTAAATCTAGTGATTGACTCCCTCACACTTGATGGTCAGCACTGAAGTCGCCCAGTCTACGTTAGGATTGTTCTTTTGTAACCAATCCAACCCCAGTACAATGTCAAACTTTGGAAATTTAATGACGGGGCCTTGTATGGTGGAATGTAGGTTCTCAAGCATGACAGAAAGGGGCATCTTCCCTTGTTACGGCAATGTGGTTTTCATCAGCCAGGACCACATTTTTAATCTGCAAAGGATTAGTGGCTAGCTTGAACTTGTCCACAAAGCTGCTGTTTAAAAGGGTTCAATCTTCTCCCAAGTCCAGGAGTGCTGAGCCTGTGTAACTGCAAAAACAGAAAGGATAGGACATCAGTTTATTGGGACGTCTGGCAATGGTGTATAGTACCAGGTCTTCTGAGGGTACTTGGATCATTGGGCATTGGTCCAAGTCCTTGGGTTAGTACTCATCATTGGGCAAGTCAGGAATTGTGTGGGGAGAGCTTGGCTTGCTTAGTGCTCTCCCTGGGCTTTCCCCTCATTTTGGTTGCCTTGCGTGGCGGTCACACAAAAATGAGTACGGTTTGAATAGCCATTGTTCCCATTACCATGTCCATTAGAACCCGTGGGTTTGTGGTTGGTGTTGCTCCTGTTGCCTCCAGGAGGTGGTCAAGCAGAGCGCCTGCTTGGATGAGAATCCTTGGGTCTTTCTTGTTTTCCAGTTTGTGCCTTGTGCAGAGCATTGGACATCTGTTCTGCCTTTTCTGCTTCACAGTATAGGCTTTGCAGGTTGGTCACTTGATCCAGGTTTACATGTCTCATTACTTGCAACTTGAGAGCGTTGTAGACATGAGGTGTGTGGCTGGAGTGTCAAAGGCCATGTCAGATGGTGCACAAAGGCGGAGTTCCTCATAGGTGCGGGTGAGTTCTTTTACAGTGCCTGTATGGGTCAGGTTCTTCACTTGGCAAATGATCATGAGGGCTGTATCTTTAAGCACGAATCTTGCCAGGAAGTCTTGCTTAAAATTATCCCAGTCCTTGTCAGTGTGCTCTTTGTACCACTTGTTGCACCAGGTGCCAGCGTCATGGGTCAGGCAAATGGAAATCTCTGCAATCCAAAATTGCTGTGGGCATTCCATCTGGGCAAGCTTGCTCTGGGCAGACTGGATCCATGTGGCGGTGTTGTTGTTGTTGGCCCCAGAAAAAGGTTCCAAGGCGGTGCTATGTAGTCTTTGAGCTACATAGGCGGGCATGGTGGTTTTGTTGGTTGGTTGTGGCATTGATGGCGGAGCCTGAAAGAAACCTTGTGCAGACATGGTGTTGAAGGCGGGTAGCGGGATCACCGTGTTTTGGTATAGGACAAAACCATCAGGTATCTTGGTACCAGGAGTGTACGGAGTCCAGTCCAGCAGAAGGCCAGATATGATTTTGTCAAGGATTTGGTAACTGCGGCAAGTACAGGCAACAGGCGGAATTTTACAAGATGAGGTAGGATGAAGAACCTACTTCTGCTACCAATGTTGTAACTGTGCTGTTTTAGCAGAGTTACAAGGGGAAAATATTTAGAAACTAGATAATATTCTTTATTAGGAGACAATGATTATATAGCTGGTGTGAATCATGGGTAACAGGAACATGATAGCGTTGATCATACGGTTGGATGGTGAAGGGGGTGGCTTGATCCTGGTAATGAGTCAAGCGCCAAAACAAGGTATCCACCATAGGGGATCAGAATTTGTTCATGTTGTTGGATTTGGCAATTCAAGTTGACTTCCTATTCTGGCTTTGAGTGGCCAGGTAATTGAATTGTGGGTCACAAACCTGCTTGCTTGGAACCTTGCTGGTGGGTCAAGCCTGCTTTTCAAAAATAGTAAAAATTAAGCTCTAAATAGTTTTTAGAGCAATATAATCATGTAAAATCTAAAAATAAAAAATTATGCAAAATGATTTAAAAAATATAATAAAATATACTTTAAAAATAATTTGCTATGAAATTAATTGTTTTCACTATAAAATTATTTTATTTGTCATATTAAAAGTTCTTAAATTATTTTTCAAAAAAGGCTTGATAAAAATAAAAATATTAAATAGAGAAACTAAAGATAAACCCTTTTTTAAGAATATTTGATATAATAGCAACCCAAAATCACATATACTTTAGTACTAAAACAACTATTTAAGCTAGATAATCCAGGCTCTAACATATAAATCTTTTATAAAAACTATTAATTCTTTCTATCATTTTAAATTAAATTATCTTGTTAAATAATATTAGTTTTGATATTAAAATAATATAATAAAATATCAGAAAGAGCCAAAAATGTTTTTTTATAAACTAAGTTAGAGGTTTGTTGCAAGAGAGTGCAGTGGCAATCTTTCTTATCTGCTCCCCAAGATCAGATAGCTTATACTTATTCTTAACAACTGTCTTTATCTGTTCTTTGCAAATGCTAGCCTTCCACTGTTTTCTCCTCTTTGGAACCCTTACTTCTGTATCCCAAAGGGGGGAGACAGTCTTCCCCTGTTCAGCCTTAAGGTGCTAAAAGAAGGTCTTGTATCTGGGATTCACATTAAATTAGGACTTTAGGCGTTTATGCCAGTTTTTCAGGCACAATATTGTCTTCATTTCATTCTTAAGAACAGCCTGATAGCAATTCCAGCTTGCCTTTGCTTCTGGCTTGCCCCTGCAGCTGACCACCTTGCGCCCCATCCATTGTGGCTCATAGTAGTCAAAGAAGGGTTGGAACTTAGCTTAATGGCTTAAGGCATAAGGGTCATTACAGAGAAGCTCAAATCCTTGGCCAACATGCTCAGGCTTAATAAATGCAAGAGCAATAAACTTCTGGATCAGAAAGTTGCATTCACTAGTTATATCTTGTTGTGTGAGAGAGCTAAAGTGGTTCTTGCCCTTAAGGCATCTATTTATAGTCTGTTGGTAATGAAAGAAACACCCTTGTATCTTTCCATTGAAGGTTTTTACAAAGACATTGTATTAGAATGTCTCATAATCCATGATATATATTTTGGGTCAAAGGGCTCTATTGTGTTCCTTCTCTTCAGAAGCTAAAGTTACTTTGTCTTTATCAGTGTCATCAGGAATGGTCCTTGTTGATGGACCAGGATTCTTTCCAGTCTCAGTGGGAATAGCTTTAAGGCACTCCTGTAGAATCTTGAATGCTCTTAGGTAAATTTTCTCTGAGACTCCAGGAAGAAGAAAATATGCAAAGGGGAGGACTTTATCATCAAGCTGAGCATGCACTACCCACAGCTGATAGAATAACTTAGGACATGTTGCAAATGTCCCATCACAGAGCCAAGTCTTGGTGGCATACAGTTGCTCTAGATAATTATAGATGGCGTAAATATAATCCTTTCTTTTACACCAGGTCCATCATTGTGAAGAAGAAAATATTCATTATCTTGGGTCATCTATAACTCAGGAGTAAGGACCAGGTCTTTTAGTTGGGTTGCACTTTTTCCAAATGGGTTTAGCTCTTGGCATCTATAAAAGATATACTTAACAAGTTGCTCACAATCAGGGACAATTTAAGGTTCTCTTTTCTCAAGTGGTTGGTGGCTTTTACTACCGGGTGAGTTGCTTTAATGTCTTTTGATACTGAGACCATTTAGAATAGGTACCATTTGAGCAGCTTCTCAATCAAAGTGGTGGGAGTCATGCAGGTATGTTCCCTCTTTTCTAAGGTAACCTTGTCCCAACCTTGGGTGTTTAGGCGTGCTGGGAAGCTTCTGTCTTCACATGTGAAATGTTTGCTCTTGCTTCCTTGTTTCTGATTATTACATTTAAACACATATCCATCACTGACCATGCTTGGGCCACATTTGACTGAAATCAATGGAAATAATTTTAGGAATCTCTTTGGGATCCTGAAGGAGCCCTTAACATTGCAAATATTGTGGGCTTTTATTGCATCCCATGGCCCAGGAGCATGTTAAAAACCAGGAAAGTACTCATGTTGCTCATCATCTTCATGTTCACCAAGTGAGGACTCAGGGGAGGGTTCAGGAGAGGGCTCAGGAGAGGATTTGAAGCTTACCTTTCTTTTCTTCTTGTTGATGGGATCTTCATCTCTCTCAGACTCATACCAGCTATGGGAGGTGAAACTATGATCAGAGTCCTTCTCAGAAGCTGAAGGTGTGGGGTTTTTCTTTTTTGGTTCATCTTTTTTAAGCTGTCTCTTAAGCACTTTTTTGTAAAAGAAGAATCCTTAGGCTTAACAGTGTCCTTATCAGTTTTTTAATTGGTTTTTTATTAGGCTAGGGTTTCTTTGATTTATCCTATAAATAAAAAGGAGTCAGAGAAATAACTGTGAGTAAAGTATAAAAAAGTGAAAGTGAAAGCTGAAAATATATTTAGTTGTGGAGAATTATTATATAGACTATGCAAAAAAACCTTCAATGTCATTAAGATATGCAGTGTTGAGGATTTTTAATAAAAAGTTGAACAAAACTATATTTAAATGTTTAGTGTCAACATTTTAAGTGTTGACATGTATTAAAATTTTGATTCTAGACAGTTGTCCTAAAATATTGTGTTAATTCTGATAGTTGACTAGTAGACAGTCAGCATTATTGAGTTAAATCACTATTTAAAAAACATATAAATCTTAATTAAATTAAGATTGGGTTCAAAATCTAGACTGAAATTAGACTATTTGTGGTTTGGGCTATAATAAAGTTATATTCATATAACTTTTAAAAACTAATTGCAGTAGTTTTCAAACCTGTTGAGATGAAAGTATATTATTCAGTTTAGAACACATGAACTCAGTCACAAAACGTATTTCAACTTGATAGATCTAAATAGAATATAATTTCACAGAAAATGAGTACCATTTGGCAAAAATGTCCAGTTATACAACAACCTATTCAAACTGGGGGCAAATGCTTAATAATTCAACAACAAGTATACCAAACACTAGAACATATGAGTTTCAGTCACAGAACAAATCTACTATGTTTTTAGTGAATGCATGAAGCTCAGTCACAAAAGTTACAAACTCAATCCAACAACAAGCCTTAATAGAAACTGAAACAGGCAACTTAAATATCAAATATCAAAACACATGAATGAATCTATAATACTGTTAACAACTTTTCCTAATTGAGAATGCAATCTAGAATATAAAAAGGAAATAAATATTCTGAGTGTCTGTTTTGGGATTAGAATCAATGAAAATATCAGATTTATCCAACTTCATGATCAACAGTGCACATTTACAACCAAAAGTAATTAATATAGAAATCTAAAAATCTAATTTGAAATAAATGGTAGTGACTACAAGGTTTCATGCTACTATATATGGAGAGATAAAAATTATAATAAATAATATTTATAGATAAAATATTTTAATTTTATTTTATTTAAATACCAAAATGGACACATACCAACAACAGAGCCAATCAGAATGGGTTTACATGTGGTGTCTTTGTGCTTGTCTCAGACCAAACACGCCTCAGTTATTGAACCCAGTTTAACTTAATGAAATAAGCCTATTAAAAATAGGACATGTCTTTGTTTGCAAATTGGCACACCAACTTGTGGTCAATCTATAACTAGAGACCCCAGTGGTCTATTGCTAGATTGACCACAAGTTGGCGTGCCAATTTGCAAACAAAGATATCTCCTATTTTCAACAGGCTTATTCCATTAAGTGTTACTTTCACTTGAAAAACTCATACTAATAAAAAGCAATAAAAATTCTATTAAAACAGAAAAGTAAAAATGTATTTATAGAAAATTAATTTTATTTAAGTGTGTGCTCCTTTTTGAGCCAGTCTCTGTGACAAATGGGGCCTGTGCTCCACCTTGCCACAAAGGCATTTGGCAAGGTGGACCAGGTCAGGCCTCAAACCACAAAGACCATTTCCAACAGGAACCAGTTTTGGGCAGGAGACAACCACAGATACTGATAACTATTAAATAGAGTCAGAAGGATTGTAATGGTGAGTAAAATAATCTAGGAAAATCTTAGCTGAAGCATTTCCTCAAACAAAAAGAGAAAATGATTCTGCATAATTTTTTTTGAAATTTAAAATCAAATTTCAAAATGTTGATTTTTATGCTTAACTGAGATTTTTGTCATTTTTTACTCTTTTGTTATAGTTTTTTAGGAAGCCAAGATAACTCTCAGGGAGCTATCATGGTAGTTATTTAGGGTTAATTTTAAAAAGTCCATAATGAATATGGAATGAGGGAGATGATTAGATAAAGAACATAAACAGGAAATCTGTTATCCAATAGAGGGTTTTTGGAATCCAACTTTTTCAGTTGGATTTGTTACAGTCTCTCAAACATAAATGTCCAAATTTAGATGTACGTAATTGAAAATAATGCTTTAGTTCCCTGATTAAATTTTGATGGATTCACTCTTGAAATCCACTATTTCCAATTTGAGTCCCAAAAATAATCAATATTTTCAAAAAATGAGTTGTTTTGTGTTTGATTTCATCACTTTTGTGACTGAACCTCATGTATTCTCTGTTTGTATAATATTTTCCACACACTCATAATCAAATTTGGTTTAGAATGCTTCAGCAAGTGACTGTATTACATGCATTATGAATTTGAGTTCCATGTGTTTGCTATCTCATGTTTGGAATTCAGTATTTGTTTTATTTTTATTTTGTGATTAATAAATTTTGTTTTCTGGCCCTAGATAAATGTAAGATTTATTGAGTAAATTAACCTTCAACTGGTTCCAGTTGAAATTTGTTTTTTGACTGAGTTCATGTGTTCTAAACTGAATAAAATAAGTTTATCTCAACAGGTTTGAAAACTACTGTACTACATATTGTAATAAGTAGTTTTAGTATTATTACGTTAAGTTTTGGGGTTCTAAGCTTATCATTGTATACATTGAAATTGTTAAGCCATGTCTTTTGCTTATTATGTTGGTGAAGGTGACAACTTTGCTGGTGTTGGCCTTCTTTTATAGTGGAGCTACTATTAAATATTGCTTAAATTATGTCATTGTGGGTGCTTAACTTATTCCCTTTGTCCCAATTTTGCTTTTGTGTCAGGTTTCCTTTGTGTTGAATTTAAATGATACTATATAAATCCTAGTTTTAATCTATACAATCTGGCTTAATCCAATGTTTAAGGGTTAACCGGAACACGTCCAGTGGTTTCAAAGCTATAATAAACCACTAATATAATATACAAAAAAGCTTGAAATTTTTACCCACCATATTTCAAAGAACTATGAAACAAAGGGCCAAATATAAATATAATATAAATATAAATAACTTATTTTAGGTGAAGATATTCCAGATTACATGTGTTTTTATTAAGAAAAATAATAAACTGTTAATTTATGTTGACATTGTGTAGATTCATTGTTGAAGTTGGAAAATTAAAAGTATAATATTTTGGTATTTTTAATAGTAATTTACTTCTTTTTTGTAATAAAAAAAGCCTATTCTTAGTTGATGTCAACATTGGCTTTGTTTTATTATTGATTATCAATTCCAACTATGGGATGCAATATAAAAAATTAGTTTATTTAGCACATGGCTAGTAGGCTTTGGCCTAAGTGCCAAATTAAAGTCAACTGTTCCCAAGTGATAAAGGATGCCTGGAGGACTCCCCCTGACTCCCAGATAAAAGGACTCCTTTGGCAAGAAATTTGAGACCCTATTCCAAGAGCTTTAAACTCCTCTGGAGGGGCTAAAACAGGATGATATGATGGTTCATGGGACAGACACCAGAATGCTGATGAGAAAGGTGATGTGGGAGTTTTCTGGGCTCTAAGCTAGGTACAAGGCCTTGTAAGTAGATTACTAACACTTGAAGGATGGCACCCCAACCCAGCTGGGCCCTGGCAAAGATCCAGGGCACATTATGGTGACCTCCTTAGAGCAGGAGCGCCACAGCATTCTTGACACTTGGTTTGACCATTGCCGTCAAGAGTCATATTGTGAGGGGAATGATTATCACAGTTAGAGGGCAAAGAATGTGCTTCTCTAACTACATGACTGGTATGTGTTGAATAAATGTCTTGAAGGAGGGTCTTGATCCACTTCATATTTGACAGCATAGTTTTATGAGCCTTAAAGTGCAAACATCACAGCTGATTGAATTTTAGGGTATTGGTGCAGGTAGTGTAGGCTTCTTTCAAAGAGACACACTGAATATTAATTAGCTATTGGTCCTCAATGTATAATCAATCAGAAAACTCAGCAAAATTTTCCTTGGGCTTGAAAAAATGTGCATGAAAGTGTCCCTTTTAACTTTCAAGCTCAAGTAATTACTAAACTCTTCAATTAACATCTCCTTCATCTGCACCCAAGTGCTGATATCAAATGGTTCAGGGACCACAAAATTTGATATTTTGGATGGAGGCAAGTCAGGATATGTTCCTTCTTAAGCTTATTAGATGCTTAACACTTGGAAGTCTCATAAATAGTCAAGAAGGCAGAAATAGTTGAAGTCTTAGGATCAAATACCTGTTTGAACAATGGCTTGTAGTTAGGATCAATTTCAGAATTAACAGAACCATTTGAACTATCTTATGAGTTGAAATTAATCACATGGATCTCAGGCAGAAACTCTGTCTTGCTATCAAATGGGGGGTTTAGTTGCCTATAATTGGCACACACATTTCTTTACAGTAGTGAGGGTGCTTTTTTGTTGGACTCCAGCCTCTCTAGTGTCATTAGCTATAAAAAGGGCTTCTCTGACAGTCCACATGAAAGAAGTTGTTCAGGAAAGGGCTGATTTGGACACAATAAAGACTCATGCTTGAAATTGGAGAATGATAGTGGCTTAAGACAGGTAAATGTCTAGTAGGTAACTGGTGGCTACTAGAGCTGGATAATACTGTAACCTAGCAGGTAACTTAGAGCTGCTGGGGAAGGGATGTGCTGAGTTAGCTCCAAGATCCTTTGGCCACTTGCAGGAGGTCTGCAAGGAAAGAAATTTACCTTAAAGATTGATAAGGTTTGCTTGTCTGTGTCTTTTTGGAGTCTTTGAGAAGGTCTTGAAGCCACCAGAGGGACATGGATATGCCTAGAGATGTTATCAGGGTAGCTGCTTGGGGAAGCAGCTGCAGAACTTGATAATGAACAGGTCTCTGGGAAGTAAAGTTGGTTACTTTGTAACTGAAAGCTCAGGACTAACCACCTGGATGAGTAAAAACAACTGCACAGACATAAGAATTATTTGTGGTTGATGGTTTAAGTGTTGGTCACTTACAGGTCCCCAGTTAAACGCTAATTCCCTTGTAGACTTATTGTCTGAGTCTGAGGTGTTAGCAATGAGGACTGAAAATAGAACCTAGGTAGTTCATAGTGAGGACTAGATGGAGCACTGGAAGGTCATGGAGCAGGACTAGCTGAATGACTGAAAGGGCATAGAGAAGGACTGACAGAAGGAATTTAAGTTGGTTGAGAAGAACTAGCAGAATTAGAAGAAAGAGCAGGAAGAATGAACTTGGACTGTTGAAAATAAGATTAATGAAAAGAAATAAGTAGAGAAAGAATTAAGAAAAAATGATAAAAAGAAATGATAAAAGATTAAGATTAATAATATAAAAAGATAAGAAAGAAAGCAGGAAACAGTTCACAGAAAAAATACTGTGAATTTATAAGAGATTAATTAAATGAGAAGGAGCCAGAGCAGACAGAAACAGAATAAAGAAACTCTAAGGGCAAAGGCTGGAGCTTTGCTATAATCATTAAGAGGAGCAAGAAGCAAGCAGCAGGCAGTTTCATACTGTTGAAAAGTGGAAGAAAATTCAGAAAAATGAAGAGAAACATCAAATAAATTAAGGCTTGAAAATCCCTTAAGTAAAACATAGGTGGGAGCGCTAAAGTTTGCCTGGGGAAACATGACAGGAATTACAGTAAATTGTTTGAAACACAGAGCAAGTTTTTACCTGGAGCAAGACAACACTGGGTTCAAACCAGGGTCAGAGCAGGTCATTAGGGTAAACAGTTTGGCAAAACAGCTCAATACAGGCAAATGATTGGCTGCATGTAAATTCACTACCCCCTTTAGCCTTGGATAGGACAATCTTCCTGTGCCACACAAAAAAATCTTCTCAGAAGCTGGACAAGCCCCTTAATTTCTTTGAGGACTCAGCCCACAAAATTGATGAGAGATTTGTGTTGGCATACCCTTCCCAGGTGGAAAATACTGGTGTATTGAACTCTGTTCCCACTTGGGAGGAATCCCTGATTAATTTAGACTATTTTTTGGTTTTGGCTTGTCCACACTTGAAATTAATTAAGTCTAAACAACCAGGTTGTGCTACTCTAAATCATCAAATTCCAATCCAACTGGATTAAATGCTGATTCAAATCACCCCAGCAATGTCAGCCAATCAGAGTTGAAGTTGGAAATTATTGCAAAATTCTCCAACTCAATGGATAAGTCCTTGAAAAATTTCTCCCCTGCCCAATCAAATCAATTCCCTGGGTCAGGTGACCTCTCAAATTGAAGCTTGTCTCTTAAAGCAAGACAGGGGACTTCCGATCCCCTGCTTGCTCATTTTTACAAATTAAAGTTTGAATCTCTTTGCTTAAATTTTGGTCATTTTTGGGTCCCCTTTTTGGTCCCATCTGATTTTCTAGAGTTTTAGTATTGGTCTTTTCTTCACTTACCTTTTTCCTTTGCTCCTGGGCCTCTCA